>LPNX011097832.1:4711-45251 GCA_001517045.1 Pseudotsuga menziesii | reverse complement strand
GCAATTTGATGTAACAGATTCTAAAAAAAATATGGCTTGTAATTTCTTTTATACATTTTCAATTTTTACTACTTTCCTTAAGATATTAGCCACTTTAAATCTTTCATTACATCAAAAGAATCTCTATATTTTAATTAGTGTAGAGTGTTAAAATAAAAACAAATTTTCATAAACTCCATTGTTAATGTGTAATAAACAATATCTAAAAATAATAAATCTAAAAAATATTTATATCTTAAAGAACTAAAATTAATCTCATGTTTTTTTTTTTATAGAGGAATCGGTAACTGGTAGGTGGGGTCGATTCCCATCACTACCACTATAACCCCTGAGCATCCTACCTGGTATTGCACAGGTAACCGCCTTTCTGGGGTCGATTCCCATTGCTACCACCATAAACCCTGAGCGGCCTACTTGGCACTGCACAGGAGGCCTCCTTTCTGCATGGGGGGATTTGAACCTCCGACCTACTTGACAGCCTCCACGCCTTAAGAAACGTAGAGTTGGCCAACAAGCCAAACCCGTTTGGGTAAAATTAATCTCATGTTAATAGCCATCACTGTACCATAATTTTACATGTTAATAGTCATCACTACCATAATTAAGATTTTGGACTTTCTTAACAAATGAACAAGATTAACCTGAGTGCAACATTTCACGGTCGTCATATAAGCTTCACTTAAGTGCTGGTTAAAGAAAGGGGTAACAATAACAATTGTTTTTTTATTAAATAGTATTTGTTTTATGTTTATATTAATTAGTTTAATGTTTATGTTATACCATAAATGGATAACTATAACGTTCCAGTAATTAGATTAATATTTAGCTTATGTTTAAAAGCTAGCCATTATTGGCCACTTTACTTGTTGTTGTACTAGTTCTAATTAAAACAACATATAGATATTATTTTATACTACCTTGGAATTAGTTTGTGAAAACACATCCAAACACATTCAAAGCAATGATAAGAAAGACAAATTGGTTTGGCAAGGTCCTGGTTTGGGACTTCCTCATGAACAAGATTTATGTTGGGCTTGGTAGATGCCCTTTGTGCAATGCCAACAATGAATTTTTAGATCATCTTTTATTTTTTGCAGCTATATCAAACAAGTTTGGGACCATCTATCATATATCAAAGGTATACACTTTCACTAGATGGGCAGATCTGTGGGGGATGCTTTTGATCTATGTATAGAATCAAAACCATGTGCATAAGAACTTCAGAGCACTTCCAAAAATCATTCTATGGTTTGTTTGGTATTCAATTAATCTTGCTATTTTTGAGGAGAAGTTTATTCCCTTAGTTAACTGTGCTTCAAAGTGTCTTGCCATTTATAACTTTTTTCCACACGAGGTTCCAGCTCTATTACTCCTGAGAATATTAACAAAGATATCCCTTGGCTATTTTTTTTTATGCATTTTCCCTTCATGATCTTGTTTTGGGAGGGCATGGGCATACTTCATTTATTTGCTTCACACTCTTTATATTTTGTTGTAGGTTTGGGGTCTTGTTCGTAGAATAAGGTTGAGTTGCTCGCCTTTAAAAAATTCCTCTTACTTTGGTTGTGGCAAAATGTATTAATCAAATACAAGTGCTTGATGATTCTATGTTAGGCATCAACACAACCAAAATGTATTAATCAAATACAAGTGCTTGATGATTCTATGTTGGGCATCAACTGGATTACCCATAGAAAACCCCTAAAGAACATTTTCTTGGCTCCTATTTTTTATTATATCATTAGACTATTGGATCAATTTCAGACTATCTTCTTCCAACACACCTTTAAGGAACACAACGACACACCTCTCTAAAAAAGGTTTAACTACCAGCTTAGATCCAGCTTTACCCGGCTCTATCATGCGCCGAGAGGGATCAAATATTTCGAGCTTATACAGTAATTCAATTATACAGTCTTTTTCTTGACGGAAAAAGACTGTATATAAAGAGATAAGCTGGTTTGCACCTCGAAAACATAAAGAGAAAATTGCTGAATCTAAGCTGGAGATCAGCTGATTCAATTATACTGTCTTTTTCTTTGCTGGATCTAAGCTGGAGATCAGTTCATAATTGCTGCATTATTAGAAGTGAAAATTGTAGAAGGGAAAATCCAGATGCCAAAACAAAAACAAAATCCAGAAATTGCAGATGGATTCTGGTGCTCGCAGATGCCAAAAGAAAAACAAAATCCAGAAATTGCAGATGGATTCTGGTGCTCGCCATCAATCACAGAAATGGACTACGGGGGAGAATACATCAAATACTATAATAATCTACTCGTATCAGTTTCTATAATTCAATCGTTTCTCATATGCATACTTGATATAGAAAGTTAAATTATACGCATTCGCATACCTGAGACAAATCTATAATTTCTCTCAGCCTTATTCCGAAGGTCCAGCTTGTACGTATTGTTTTGAAGTGTGTATAGGTGTTTTGATTTACTTACAAATATATATATATATATATATATACACACACACACCTAAGATTATTAATTATTAAGCCGACTTGTATATATATATAGATATATAAGCCGACTTTTTTATGTGACATGTGTCATCTCCACGTTGAGCACGGAATTACACTTCTACCTCATACCGGGCTATAGAATGCGCCTCTCGACGCAATAAACAAAGGGATATGGAACAAATAGGAAATGATTGATGAGGTTGAATCGTCTTGGAATCTAAACCCATATATGGGGTTCTTGGATTGAAAGTTTTCGTAATAATAACTACTCACAATCAGTCCTACTTCTAAATCTATGGAGATACACCCCATTATTATGTGCTTCTCTTTGGATGTTTTCTCGCTTTAGGTTATTTATCTTTTTAAATTCTAGATCTAAAGATCCTAGATGTGCCATTACTTGACTTTAATGAACCTATACATAAGCACATTACTTGACTAATGAACCTATCCATAAGCATGTTTTGTTAATGAAGTATAGCTTCATTTTGGTGCCCAAAAGTCGATGGAAGATCTTTCTTGATCTATGTATATATAACTTTTTAATAGAAATAAAGTATGATGAACTATAATGGAATTTTTTTATGCTTTTTAAGTCCAATTGCTGGTAATGAATATATATATATAACAAACAAACAAACACACATAATCCGTGAGCAGCCTCAAGATTCACAAAACTGACCTAAAAAAACGGGATAAAAGTCCTTAAAAGTTGAATCCGGAAGCGCGCTCAAGATGCACAAAACCGATTTCCTTATAAAAGTCCCTTCGAAACATGCATCTTTCCCGTGGATATATATTGGCCTTTTGTCTTTATTTTTTCATACAACCTTGAGGGCCATTTAAAATGCATGGTGGTTAAATTTTATTTTAAAAGTTTTATTGTGTTAAGGGGTATTAGTTTGGTATGAGAAAGTGAGTCTGTACATTTACATTTAATAAAATAATAAAATACTAAATAAAAAATTTATAATATCTATTTGAATTCAACATTTAAAACATAAATATATATATTTTAATTAATTAAAAAAATAAATAAACTTGGATATTTATTACTATAAATTTCGATATATTCAATTAATTACTTGATGTGAATATTATAAAAACTTTACAATTTATAAATATTTTTTATAAATTGAGTGGTATTCATTTTTTTTTATGATTTTATTTAATATAGTTTTATCACCAACATAAATCTATAAATCCATTTTAAATTTTGATGAAATCTTCCAATATAAAATCTCAAGTTTTTACACTAAAAAAAATGTTTACACCTAGAAAGACCTAGAAAGACTATAAAAGCAAACATCATAAAGCATATATAATAATATTATGGTTAGGAGTATGGTGATTTCCATGCTTATGGCTCAATTATGATGAAATTCATCAATATACAAAATTTTCCAAAAAATTTTTACACCTAGAAAGACTTGATCTCCATAGTTGGATAATAAGTTTGAAATTGAATTTGATCCAAATAAATCTGAAATTAAAATAAATCTATGTTAATTTAATTTTAGTCATCAATCATTATTGACAAAAACATCATTTTCAATATAAATTTATTTATGTTAATTAAAATAAATCTATATTAATTTAATTTTAGTGGTCAATCATTATTAACAAAAAATATCATTTTCAATATAAATTTAACTCCAATATATTATTTTGAAAACTCCAATTATAAGGACTTTAACATGTAAGACTGTCAGTCTTGAACTGGAGACCTCTGTCAAAGCCTCAATGAATTGGAAAAGGATCGCCTTTTATTATATACTGCTAGTGCAATGTCAAATGGATGTAGCTTGGGTGGTTGGGAGGAATGAATGTTACCCTCCCCACCTAGGTTCTACTTTTGTAAGTGACATGATGCTCTTGTGGAGCCCTTTGTAATAAATGTTGTGAATGATTAGCTACTCTTGTAAGTGATATGATGCTCTTGTGGAGCCCATTGTAATAAATGTTGTGAATGATGAGCTGACCATACCTTGATTCAGTTTGAATATCAGGTATTGGAATTTTCCGTGAAGTAGCCCTCTAACAAATAGTAAACCGCATTTAAAAAAAATTACTGCTAATGCAACATAGATGCAAAATGCAGCCCTCTAACAAATAGTGAACCGCATTTAAAAAAAATTACTGCTAATGCAACATAGATGCAAAATGCTCCAGTCCAACATATCAACACAATTTGAATGTGAAAGGACTGACCATTCCCACATATCTCCATCTCATCTCATGGTGGATTTATTTACAAATTCTCACAGCATTAATTAACATCTTCCAACACCAACAAATCAGAGCTGAATTTCACAACTTTGGAGTACCGTGATTTACAAATTATTATAAGAAATGCATATTTACATATCTGGAACAAGAAGTCAGAGGCTGCTATAACGAGGCACAGCGAAAACAGCAGTTATCATTTCAGTAGTTTCCACCTGATGCTACAGTACTGACGCCCTTGTAATAAATGTATCCTTCGCTTCTGAGCTCCTCAAATTGATCGATGCTCTTTCTCTTGGCGTTTGCCATTAATCGAATTCGCTGCATTCTCTTCTTGGGATCCACGCGTCCTCTCACAGTTACCTTCATCTGGGTCACGTCCACCACACAGTCCAGCAAATCTGTCCATCATCAAGTCACGACCAAATTCAGAAAATGGAAAATGAAAAAATAAAATGAGGTAAACATATTCTAGGCACACTGTATGTTTTGAGGAAGAAATTAGGCCTCCCCTTCTCTTCTACTAGAATTAGGTGGAAGTGGATTCAATGAAGCAGGAAATCAGCATTTTATCGAACGAAGTAAACTATCCTGCGAAGTTTTAAACACTGAATCTATATATGAGAAACCAAGAACTCTAAATGATTCATGGATGGTTTTATTTGCATTTACAGAAGAAGAATTAATTGATATGAAGAAACATACCGTCCATTTTAGAGACCACTTTGGAGACTTTGTCGCGACACTCTTGGCAGCCCATATTTGCATACACAACAATCACTTGAACCTGCCATATTGTAATGAGCATCATACTTTAGAGACCTATACTAAATCAGAATTCAGTTAATATAAATGGTATCAGAGATATGGTCTAATTCAATGGACGAAATGGGGTTACTCCGGGCATCGTTAAGGCTTCAACAGAGCACAGCATTTGACTTGTTGCAGGAGCCATTTGAGTAGCTTGATGACAGAACACCATCTATCTGTAAGAAGGAGGTCGTGAGGACGCAATGTAGATCCTTTGAAATCTTTCCAATTATTATTGTTGAAAGTCACATTTCCAATTTTAGAGATGAGGATGACGAAATGTGATATGCAGTGCTCTTATAGGGCCCACGTTGGGATTGAAGAGGGGGAGGGGAAGGGTGTTAATATTGTTCTCAAGATTCCTCGACACATAGGATGCCATTGAATTGCATGGAAAGGGTGTGCTAGGGAGGTACTTTGTTACCCTAGGCTCTTCTTTTGGGTTGTTTGGTCACTTGTTTGACGTACTCGCAGGTTTGTCGGTGTACTGATGGTGTGGTGGGCCATATTCCCCAGTCACTTCATCAATGGTGTAGTAGATGAGATGGAGCGATTTGAACCTGATATGTGACAATAGCAAAGTAACAATAGTGTGAGATAGCATTGGACAATATTGGATAGAAAATATCTATAAAAGCTAGAGGTATAGGTACATGTACATAATATAAAGGGAGTTGAAGATTGAAGTTCATGTAAGGGTTTTACATAAATTTAAGGTCTTAAGGTGTTGTGTTTGCATTAGCCTACAAACTTTATGTGAATCATTGATTGGAATTGATTTGAGGATGCTTATTCGCGATTATTTTTCGCTTGATCTTGTGTAGCGGGCTTGCTTCTAGCCAAACTCCTCCAACTTTCACTTCCCCTTTAAAGACGAGCATTCAAAGCTAGCATAAGTTGATGAGGCTAAAATGCCTTGATTGAACAAATCCAGGGATTTCAACTACCCTAAATGATATGTCGAATGATTGTCATTAAGACTATTGCCTTTTGATTGTCATTTTAATATTTTTATTTTGTTAAATTGAATCGATATAAACACATATACCCTTAAAATTGCAAATGATAATAACAATCTTGGAAAATAGGAATCATGCAATACTTAGATACTCCTACCTCCATCTCATAGAGAAATAACAATATGAAATCCTCATGTAGCATCAAAATATGTTAGCCTAAAAGAACATCTAATGATTTTTACTTATCTTTGTTGTTGAAAGAAAAGCACACAAAGCAAGAGGTGGTTATAAGAGTAGTTGATAACAAGCTCCAGTGCATGGGTTGGAGGGAACTAACCCTTCCCTTCCAACCAATTGGGAAATCCAAGGCCACTGACAAGCTTTCTTTTTCATAGCAATGTGGGAAGGTCATCATGATTCCATTCCAGATTTCCTCTTTGGTACTTCAATATTCTAAGGTAAGTAAAGTACAACTCCCTTCCATAAAACACCAAAACTAGATTTTCTAAAGAGCCTACTTGGAATGGAAATGAAGGATGAGGGTATTGGTGGACTTGAGCTTTTTAGGTTATCCACCTTTTTCAATAGTGATCCTTTGAATTACTCATACTGAATGAATGAGATTCCTCTGAAATATTCAAAGTCTATCAAGTTCTTCCAAAATTTCCAAGCATAAGTCGAGTTTGTATTTGCACTTGGTTTTGCAATTGGCCAATACTATCAATCTATAACTAGGTAACAAACAATCCCACCCAATTTGAATCATTGTAATAACAATCAAGCTCTAGCTCACAAGATAGGAAAGCATGAAGATATTTTGAGACTAGTAGATATGGTACAGACCTACATACATGCACTTGCACTTTCTATCTTTTTCCAACTTTATTCGATGTACAACATCATGAGTCATTCTCCAAGCCAATCTTGTGCAACCAGGATTGGGCCTCATGTTTTGAGGTAGAGAGACTAAATTCGACTCAGTAACTTGGAGTAGATTCTTAGGTTGGACCTAAGGATGAATAAGCCTTTAGTTATAAAGGTTATTCCTCAGGTGTTGAGGTGAATTACTTGATTTATCAATGTTATAATGTTGTAAATTAGTCTTGTTGGACAAGGATTTAGAATTGTATGTATCAAGTCATGATTCTCACATGGGGCCTTCACTCAGTGAAACCATGTCATAGCACCTTCGTTCATGGGATATTATATAATTCCCCTAATTTCACTATATATTGATAATTACCTACAAAAATCCTTTTGTTGATCCCCCCTCCCAATACAATATTTCCAATTTAAAAAACCTTGTTTTTAATATATATTCCCTATTTTGACTAGGAACCCCTTTTTATACCTCCCAATACATATAAACCCCCCATACCATACTCCCCACCCCCTCAATACCTACAATATATTGACCTAATTTTTCGCAATTAAAAAATCCCTTTATGGACGTGATAAGGTATTGCTCAACAAGGTGAATCCCCGGTGGATTCTCATATGGATCTCTAGTTATAGTAGGTACCTATGAAGTGGACATACAATTATAGAGGTATTTGATTCTCATGTAGACCTCTAGTTATAGTAGGTACCAATAGGGTGGGCCTTCAGTTATAAAGGTGAATGCTTTGCATGTTGAAGCATCAATGTTGTGTGATGTATTATTAACCATGGTGACCAATGCTAATAAGTCTCCTTTAGAGATTGGCTACCTCTAGAGTGAATTACTTTATCATATGATCATTTGGTACAGAGTAATAAAATATGATCATGACATCGTACAAATATTTTGAGTTAATGTGATATGATAGATGATTAATGTTAACACATATAGAACATGGAGTAAAGATATAAGATAAAAGAGAACTCGAATTTGTGAGCTTTAGTTAAAGGCACAATGTATGCTTCAGTTAATTAAAGAACTCACAGTGATCACTCCAAAGTAAAACAATCAACATGATTTGGTTAATGACAGTTAACTAAGTGTTAATAAAGATAGACTAGTTAACTAAAGTGTTTATACTTTTCTTAAACTAAAAGATGACACTTAATCAACAAATGACACTTCAGTTAATAAAGTGTTTGCATGACGATACTTGAGTTATTACATTACGACACTTAAGTTAGCATCCTAAATAAGTGATCATGCATTCAGTTAGATGGCAAGTTCACTCTAGAGTCAGTTAAGCATCAGTTAATGCCAAAGATGAAAGGCATGGCACACATGTTATGCATGATGAATATTCCAATGTACATAAAATATTATAAATGAAGGAAATTCGCAGTTAGTGTGTATGTAGTGCACAATTCTCCTGTAGCCATTCACTATTGTTTGCATGATAATGTTTATAGCTTGTTATTAATGTGTTGGGCACATGGAAAGTTGATAAAATTGGTCTCTTTTCTCTATTGTTCATTATTCTCTCTTATCCATCACTTGGGGTGTTTAAGACAATCTATTATTGTGTAAAAAGATATTCTCTGCGATCTATCATAGTTATACTTTTGAAGATTTGTTGGCGTTTTTCATCCTCATAGTTTTGAGGATTTTCCCCAGGGTACATATTGTGTTGTGGATGAATTATTTATGTGATTGAATGTTCTATTGATCCAAATTTTCAGTATGGTCTGCAATTAAAGTTTTAAAGTTCAAATATTATCATATTTGATCAAAATTAACATGGTATCAAAGCTTAGGGCGTGAAGGAGCTGAGTTTTACAAGCATCTAGAACCTACATAGATCCCAAGGAGTTGAGAAAAAGTTTTGAGAGTCATGGCATCGATTTTTGTTTGACCCAAAGACCATCTGGAGGGAAATTCCAATTTCAACACTTGGGAAGCGAGGGTGTTGAACATCTTGGAGGAACATCACTTGGATTCTCTGTATCCATAGTATTGGAGGATCCTACATCCAATGCATGGTGCATCAACTTCAAGAAGAACCAAGATAAGTCCAAACATATCGTCTATGATTCAGTTAAGGACAATTTGATGTCTATGATCAATCCATTGAAGACCACAAAGGAGTGTTTTGATACATTGATGAACCTATATGAGAAAAAGGGCCTACGTCAAAAGATTCCATTGAAGAATAAGATTCAGAACCTAAAGATGGAGAAGGACAAGACAATGGCATCATTCTTGACCAAGATCTCTTAGGTAAGAGATCAATTTGCTAGCATTGGAGAGGTGGTAGATGAGGATGATCTTCATCAAACCGTTATTGATGGTATCCCATCCTCATAGGAGACATTCTTGGCTACAGTAAAAAATCGAGAGGTACAACCTAACTTCAAGAGGTTGTGGCATGACTGCCTCCAAGAGGAGGGACGAATCCAAAACAAATTAGTGTGCTGGACGAATCCAAAACAAATTAGTGTGCACTAAAGAAAAAATCTTGCCCTCATGGAAAGGATGAAGAAATGGAGGAAATTGTTAACTCCAAACAAGTTCTTTCATTCAAAGAAGAAAGTCTACAACAAGGACTTCGACAAGTCGAAGGTTCGGTGCTACATGTTTCAAAAGAAGGACCATTATGTAAGGGAATGAAAAGCAAAGAAAAATGAGCAAGGAAGGTTTCATGCTTCTACCACAATAGAAGATGAAACTCCTCAAAAGAATGAGCCCAAGGAGAAGGAGATAAGGAGGGAATATTACCTTTTATCAACACTTTCTGGATCTATGATCACAAGTGAAGACATGTTGTTGATTGACAGTGGGACATCCAAGCATATGCCAAGATATAGGAGTGCCATCTCTAACCTAAAGGAGAAAAGGTTCACATGCATGATAGAGTTGGGGTATGTTGGCCCTAGGAATAGATAGATAGAATTCAGAAATAATTCAGCTCAGAAATATGAAGAGTCTGGTCATGCGACAAAGGAAGATGCGATGGAGGAAGAGGTACGACATAAGAAGTAGAGGTAGATGGGAAGTTGCAATAGAAGCAGCCACGAGGGAAGAAGTTCACAATAGAATGGAAGATGCGATGAGATCAAATGTGACAAAAGGAACCACAATAGAAGGGCCAAGGCGTGCAAAGGTTGAAAAGGACAGCCCAAGAGATCGTGGGTAATAAGTCGGATAGAGTCACGCGTGCTTTAGGGAATATAGCATTTTTGTATTTTGGGTCGATAGCGCCTACTGGAAATTGTAACAGAAATGAACATGAATAGGAATGACATCCTATCAGACATAATAGAGTTGGATTATTATGACATGTAAGAGTCTATAAAAGGGAGAACCCAAGTTGTATGCAAGTTGGACAGTTACTTTTTGGTTAGTCCAATCTTGTCATGGTTTTTTATGTCGGTTTGTAGAGTCAAAGAGTTGTAGAGTTGTAGAGAAGAGTGAGTCAATCCAGGATGTGTGCGGATCGATAGAAGAGTGAAGGAGAGGAAAACTACAGAGACCTAAGACTAGAGAGCATGGGAGAAGAGAGAAGTATGTATAGAGTGTAGAAGAATATCTAGAACAGAGTCTACAAGATGAGTGTGCAGACGAAAGGCGCCATATATTTATCATGCCAGATGAAGAGTGCCTTTGTGGTTTTTCTTGGATGGGTTTCCATGTTAACTGTTGCCTATGAGTATATTTGATTAATGAGCTTATGTCAAATGAATGTATTTATATTTGCTTACGAATGAGTCTTTATATGCATCTGTCGCACTGTTGTTACTTGGAACCGCCAATAAGATACTATAATGTTTGTTATAATCTATGTTGATGGAAAAGAATTGCCATATCTTGAATGCATGCAATAGGAATAAGTAATATAACCATCGGTTTCAGTCAAGCAAGATAGTAAGGTGCCAAGGAAGGAGAAATACCCAAACAATTGCAGAAACCTGGTTTTGGCAGTTACCCATAAGAGATATCTTGGGTGAGATTGCATCTGTGTCGCATGTGTTGTTGACTGAGCTATGCTCTTTCAGGTCAATATCTTGGGATTTGTTGATGGACAAACTAGGGACTGAACCTAGGTCGAAGGGAGAAATGCCAACTAATGGTTCTCTTGCCGGGACTATAAATCATTTTGCGAGGGATATATTTTGGCATCCTACGAAGTCAGAAATTCAAGAATGGGTGGATTCTAAAGTATTAGAGTTTGCACGAGAGGAAAGTGAAGGATCATGGTTGAATACGACAAAGTGGTTGGAGCGATACCTCTACACAAATACCCATGAATTTTTTTCTTGAGTTTCCTATTTTGTTGTATGAATGGTTGTTGAAGTTTGCAACCTAGCGAAAGAATTTCCAAGGAAGAGAACCTACAGAGTAGAGTTCTCTGTTGATTCAACGACTAAAGAGTATTAGCAACCCTGTATCTAGGGCTATTGATTTTTGGGTAGACAATACTTTGGAGGGATATATACTGATTTTATATAGTAACATCATATAGTGAGTTAGAAAGAAAAATTTTCCAAGGACCACAAGGAAGATACTTGACATCTTTAAGAACTTGGATAAAGATGCTTGTATGCGAAAAAGGAATCTTGAGAATAGAGTTTGATGAGTAAAGAACTGTATATAAAGACATGGTTGATGTCGTCGAAGAAGTGTGAGAAAAATGGAGTAAGATAAGTTGAGATGTTCCTTGCTGATAGAGGAACTGCACTAGAATGTGGGCGTCTAAGAAGTGGAAGGAGATTTTGGTCGGGAAAAAGAAGAAGAATTTAGACAAGAAGAGGAAGTTTCGGTACGACCAGAGGAGAAGACTACGATTTGGAATTGCATTGTGATGGAGGTTCTTGTGTCGAAGAAGAGGAATATCAGCATATCCCCGAAAGGGAAGAAGAATAAGAAGCCCTTGATCTAGAGTATTAATATGACACACCTACGACTCTATGTACATCTGCGGAGGTAAGATATAGAAACTCATCTCCTAGTAGGTTTTTCAATACAAGTAATACTAATTGTGGGAATAGTAGAAAAGGAAGTCCTACTAACCAAACTTCTTATCCAACAGTACCAAGGAACAATATAATGGCTGGGAATGATATTAAACTGTCATTATTCAATCGAAATGGGTTAGAAAACCTAGAGCAACATTTGTTTCTATGTGAAGCCATATGTACTGTGAAACAGGTCCAGGATGAAGCAATAAAGAAGGTGCATATGATTACAACCCTGAGGGGTCATGTGCTCGATTGGTATGTGAAGTTTTATGTGGTTCCGATAGGATTCACACATAAAACACTCAACCAAATTCGAGTAGGAATAATAGGAGAATTTAGAAATAAAAAATCTGAATCTTAGTGTATTACAGATATTAAAGAGATTTAGTAATTGTCTACAGATTCTGTGTGGGAATTCGACCAGAGATTTAAGACAGTAATGGATAAAGTAAGCTTCCATATGTCGAACGTACAAAACAAAGAGTGGTTCATTGCAGTGTTGTTACCACACATCTAGATTCCATTAATGGAACAAAATATTTTGTCACAGACTAAAGCTCTGAAGCTAACCATGAAGCTAGAATCCTCACCTGTAGGAGAAACTGGTGTAGGAATGATGCATATTTAGTCACAACTAGCTAACCTTATGTTTTAACTCCATGACATTAAGAAAGGGAAGGAAGTCCAAGAAGAAATATGGTGTACTAGATGCAGAACTGAAGGACACCATACGGACAATTGCCTGGTGTTCATGAACTATGTCGCAGTAGGAGCGTTGAACCCGATAAATACATAGGGGATGCCTTGGTTTAGAATATGCCGGGATAGAGGTCATCGGTCAAAAGAGTGTTTGTACTTATAGAAGATTGTAAGTGCACCAACTAGTTTATATTGTAAATTTTGTAAATCAGTAGGCCCCGATGAGAAGGACTGCAGATCATTCCATCTGATGCAGGAGAAAATGATTGACACTTATTTAATGAAAAATGAAGATCATATGCAAGATAAGTGGGATCAAGCTCAATAATATCCACAAGCTCAGTATACTCAGCCTTAGTATCCAAAAAATCAATACCCACAACAACAAAACCCTCAACCAAGGGGGGGTGTAAATTTTTGAGGTCGAGGACAAGGAGGAGGATTTGGTCGTGTAAGAGGCCAAATCATATGTTATAATTATGGGAAACTAGGACATTTTGTGAGGGACTGTGTGAACCCTACAAGACATGTACGTATTGAAAAGCCTTTGATCAAACTATCAAACAGTGTTCATAATTGATTGCAAAGTGGCAAGATATAAATGTGGGAAATATAAATCCTCTACAGAATCCCAATCCGAATCCCAACCAGAATATCTAGACGATTTCAATTGAGTAGAGAGAACAAAATATTGTTGTCATGATAAGGGGAGGTATCGTGACTGGAGTAAACCAAGATGCGCAGCATACCAACCATAGGTGCAACCAACAACAAAAAAGAAAGTGTCATTCTACATCCAAAGAGAAAAGGAAGTATTCTTGGATACACAACCAAAATACTTCGAAAAGAATCAAGCATCGATGTTTGCTCTACATTGCCAAGAAGACCAATAATGGAGATACCTGAAAGGTTTTATTAACCGTTCTGAAAGAAACTGTTAGGAAAGGTTAGTAAGCTTAAAGAGTTTTTTAAAAGTTGCTTATCGCTAATACAAGATAAATATGTTGTTGAAGAGTTGGTAGCTCTAATAGAAGAACCTCAAGAAGACATGAGACCAGACATAAGAGTAAGCCATGTCAGAAAAAGGTTAAAGACCAGTCGCGACTTAAGAATGACCGCTCAGATAGGATATTATGAAATGGACTATATTATCCTAGACTTCGGCTCTGATGTCAACATTCTGACAAGACAAACATGGGAAAGCATGGGGAAACCGCGACTAGAGTGGTCTCCTATTCAATTCAGATTAGCAAATCAGTCGAAAGTCCCACCTATCGGTCGACTGACTCAAGTGATTGTCGAGGTAGAAGGCCTAAGAACTCATGATGACTTTGAAGTAATCAACATTGTCGATGGCACAAACCCATATCCTACACTTTAGGAATCGACTAAGCTATTGGTAATTATAACATTATCAATTTTAAGAAAATAATATTAACATTTGAAGATTCAAAGTTAGTGAAGGACAAGGAGACTATCTTGACCATATTTATAACATCACGTCTGCAAGGAATGATTATGTAAATCTAACAACTAATGGAAAGCTTAGTTGGCAAAGTATTAGTTCTTGTACATTATATTCTAGCAAAGCATTGGAAAAATGGCAGAATCAGATGCATAAAGTATCCATGAGAAAGTGCACAAGAATTACATGGTCTCTACGACAGGTAGGAATTGAGGCAAGTGAGATACCTACCTATGAAGGTTTACCTAAACTTACATTTTTTTTACAGAATTTGAACAAAAAGTCACAGAACATCAACGCTTGTTCGCCCTAGACTTTGTGCTAAAAGATATACCCACTATATGGTGGGTCACACATAAAGAATCTATCTCAAAATTGCCACAATGTCGAAGATTGATAGAGATAAGTTTCAGAGAAGAGATCATCTATACTATTTGAAAGTATACATGATTGAATAATATTGTTGACCATATTGAGTATTGTCGTGCAACATGGGATGCATGTATGCGACATGAATGGGTTCATCAGTTCATACGCACGTTAGATATGATACCAAGGAGCAGGTATACATCACTTGAACTGAGATGATGGACTATTGAATGGGATGAATTACCTAGTAGCTTCATACACACATTTGAATTTTCTAACACTAGTACAAAATGAGAAATTAATGACTAAAAAAATGACTAAAATCGGGCTATAAACGACTATTTTTGAGTTGGCGACTAATAGTAGCTAATTTTCACTATCTTATAGCTAGTCGTATTTCACTTAGTCATTAATATATTAATTATTAGTCAATGATTTAGTCACTGATTGCAACAATTAATGACCAAATATACGACTAAATAAACTACTAGATGATAACATATTAATGACTAAGCTAAATACAACTAAGATATGGGAAATTAGCTACTAATAGTCATATATATGCAAATTTAGTCGTTTTAGTAGTCACAAATTTATGATAGGGCACGGAGGAATCGAACCACCAACTTCCTACCTATAATTAGGAAGGAGCTCTACCATTGAGCTATCACCCTTTAATAAGTTGTTAATGCTTGAAAATGATGATATTCATACAAATTTATGATAAATAGAGAAGCTAACCTATCAATATTTGAATTCGCATGACTGTATTTCAAAATTGCATGAGAAATTTCCAAAAGTAAAGCTAATACAGTGTGCTCACATCCAAATTGACTAATGAAAAAAATGGATAAAACTTTCAACCCAAACTCTAAGAGCTTATGAGACTTACTCACAGAGCCTGGCAGTATCTATATACACCTTCATAGCCTGAGTTGTTTCTCCATGCTTTGCATTGTCAAAATTGCAAGGCTCCAATAATGAAGCACCATGAAGAAATTTTAAAGCCGCTTGAAAGTAACAACCAGTACTGATTTCAAGGTCTCTATTGCATCTATGTTAGACTTCTAAGGCAGTTAGCATTTTAAACATTGAATTGGATCAAATCATGAGAATAATTTTAGGCTACGTATAGGTGGATAAATAAGGATAATTAACATCAAGCAGACCTTCAATCTGTCTGCAGAGTGTTTCATATCCTTGGCCTCTTTCAGTATAGAAATTCCTGTAGCTTTCCCATGGTCTCTTCTAATAGGACTTGCAGCAACTGCTCCGTCAGGATCCCTTCTTGTAACTCCATTAGATGCGCAGTTCGACAGATTACTAATAGTCATCAGGCCCAATAAATATCTTCAACTATATACATCCCCTAAGTAATTAAATGATTGCTTTCAACTTATATACTTCTATAATATCCCTGCTTTTGAGGTAAATTCCAGCAACAATACAAGGGAATGAACCCTGAATTACCCCCAATAAAACTAGGACATTACAACAAGAAACACTAAAACAAGGGGATGAACCTTCAATTACCCCAAATAAAAATTGGACATTGCAACAGGAAACACTAAAATAAAAGCAAAGGCTTTTTATGTACTCAAGAATAAAGAACCCCATCAAACAATTTTTTTCTGTAGAATTTACCTCATCTTCAAAAAGATATCCATTGATCCGTCGGACCTCAACTTGAGTGCATTAAAAGTTTATTTAAAGAATGCGTTAATCAGTTTGCTGGATTCATCAAATAGCTTTAACAATTAATTAAATGCTGAAATATGATATAACAACAACTGAACAGGAAATGAAACAGCAAAACAGAAACAAAAATGAGAAACACTAAAACAGAGAGCCACGAACACAGAAATTGATAACGAAGTTCACCCCCTCCACTAGGCTACATCTCCGGGTCCCTCTCCAATGGGTACCGATCCAATTAATATCTTTAAGATGGTACAAAATGGTTCTGGAATCAACTTCAACAACTGTAAACAGGATGTTGTACAAAGTATTTAAGACCTCTCTTCTGGAAATTACAATTAGCCTTCGAAAGGCAAAGAAAGCTAAATTATAACAGAGAATGTCAACTTCAAAAGAAACAGCATATGGGCACTTCGCAGCCTCCCTAAGTTTCTCATAACATAAAAACAAAGCTCCGTGCTCTAACACAATCTGAATCTCTCCCTCTGTCGTCCCCCTCTTCTGTGGCCAGCATCCTCTATTTAAGCGTTTAGCGAGAGAATGAGTAACAGATTCGACTCGTTTCCTGTCATCACAGCTGTTATCTTCTTTATTAATCGTTACAATCATATGTGATGCTGCACAAGCGTTATGTTACCACGACGTTCCATATCCCCGAAACGTTGCAACTAACTCCACACACCTATGTTGACTCACAACACGTTGCAATGACAGCCACACACATGTGCTTGCAACTGGGCTATGCCACATGTAACGTAACCGTTTTGATGCCACCAAATGTCGTACCACATGAGGACTTCGCCATATTCCCAATCCGCTGTCGCAGCATACAAATGTCGTAGCATATGAGGACTTCACCATATTCCTGATCTGCTGTCGCAGCATACAAATGTCATAGCATATGACTAACCTCCACAAACCATTCGATGTTCAACTTGATGGTGCGCAAACTACGTGGTTCATGCTACAACTACGCGGCTCATGCACAATTGCGCGGCTCACGTGCAACTACACTGCGCGGCCCCCATGTGATAGGTGCGCAACATGTGATAACTACGCACCATGCGATAAGCTGCGCACCATGCTATAACTGCGCTGTTTTGCTACAAGTGTTAAGGGATGGTCGCATATGATGTTTAGCATATGAGTTACAAACATTGATTAATAATCATTGTACCATATTGGATCAGTGTAATTTTTGAAGATGAATAATCCACTGGATCATCCATCAGGTACAAAAAACCCATCACTGTCATAATCTTCCTCAGATTTAAACTTATATGTGACAACCTCATTCTTTTCTTCCTCATCATCCTTGTCACAGTCAGAAAGGCTTTCCCCGAGATCTTCTTGAATTTTTTAACAAAGTCAAAAAGTTTATAAAAATACTACAAATACTCTTACCACAGAGATTTAGTGATGAGTACCTCTTCCCATTCTTCATCACTATCATTCTCATAGTCCAAAGAAGAGTCTTTCCTGAATGGATTTCGAGGCCCAATTCCATCATTGCATAAAAAACAAAGATTCAAAAACAAAACTTTCCCTTTTGTCTATTGCAATATTAAGAATCCATGAGCTTCAAGGTGTTTCATATGTTCCTCATCATGGGCTATCAAAATTAAAACACAACCTGTTTCTTTGATAATTAATAAACTTAAAATTATGCAAAGTATATTCACCTTTTCTTTGAGAAGGTTCCATAATAAGCAAGTCTATGGCTATGATCAAACTGCAAAAGCTTTCTTCTCTTATTGTGAAGCCCATTTTCTCTATGTACAGTGGTATTCCCATTATTTCAAGGCAAACCGTCACTCAAAATTTCTTCCCAGTCATTTACAAGGCTCTTTGACATGAACTTGTGATCTTCGACCTCACTATACGTCTGTTTTTTATTTGTAGAGGATTGCAATTTCGGAAGCGCTACAGCTTCAGCAGATGCCCCCTGCAATCGAAGCTCATTGAACAATGTAACTTTGGATTTATGCCAAATACCCCAACTTAGATGTCTTTGTGCAGAAGTGCGCCAATTAAGATGGCACCAAGATACTAGGTGTGACCTAAGTACATCGCACAATCAAATCGATTCAACTCAAAGTACTTAGAATCTAGAAAGAACATGACATATTCATGCCACATTTAGACATTTATAAAAAGCTAGAACATCAACCTTAGAAGATCCCCTATCTCTGCCTCTGCTGCTTTCAATAATATTTTATCCATTGACAACATAACACCACTGCAAATCTGTGCATTTTCCTGCAAAGAATTGAAAATTGTTTCATTCAATACAGTGGGAATTGTTTGAGTGTTAGGTGCAGTTTTTTTAAGAAATCGGTCCATTAGTGTGGCATGTTTTTGTATTAAGTTGCTTTTTCATCTCAACTTCTTCCTTTTCACGCCGCTTCTGTTCTTTTTCTGCCTCCTCTTGCTGCTGTTTCTTTTCCTTCTCCTGGTTCAAGGCAACTAAAGATGTTAACAACTGTATATGGTTGCATTATGGAACACAAAGTATAAGTGTTTCTCTATTGGAATGATATAAATCTTAAATTGGAAAAAGAGGTTTCCTGCTTGAATTTGAAATTTTAACTGTAATGTTAAGACAAGTATATTCCATATGTACTACAGAAGTAGAAGACATAAATTTTGATAAATAACTTGATGAAATGGAATAAATAGAAAACACTATAAACTCAATATAGGATAATGTAACACCCCAGTTTTGACCCCGCTGCATTAAATGTACATGATGTATATATTGTAATTAATCATGGTGCGGAGCTAAAGGAAAAAGCCCCACCATCGATTTGGTTGTGTTATGTTCGGCGATTGAAATCGTTGCCGATGGTATATCGTGATATACGTCACATATTAGTTTCGACATCATGTAAATATGCACTTTAATTAAAATGAACCCCAACCAGCTATGTCAATGCAACCATGATGAAAAGGGCATGATTTTCCTAAGGATAAGGGGGGGGGTTATTAAACTTTGAACCTATGGGGAAAAGCCATGTGTCAGATGTTAAACCCTTTTGACTTGCTCACCTTCCCTTGTCTTATCTAACTACCACCATCAAAAGTTCTCCTGTTAGTTGGGGCAGTTATGGCTGGGGAGTGGAGTGTGGCAGGACTGTCAGTCCTTGCCCACACGCACACTCCACCAGCAGGTTGATCCTCACGTTGGCAAGGAAACCACCACCGCCATCACTCCATACAGAATCTCCACTCTCTCCACTACACCATACTCTCCATTGTCGATTCATCCTCATGCATAGGCAGGAATTGTTCATCCTCATGCAGGGACGGTAGTTCTGTTCATTCTCACGCACATGATTCTTCCTGGTTTTTACTCACGTAGCGAGCTGGGAGCAGTGTTCTTTCACCCACGATTTTCCCTTTTGAATAAGCCATTCATGTTCTGTGTGTGCATGTTTTCCATACGGATTTTGTGGATTGTGTGGGTGTATGTTTTCCTTACAGACTGGTATGGCTGTTTAATTTTCCCGTCACTTCAATGTTGAGATCAGGGCTGTTGTTCTTCCCTTGATTTTTGGTTGTCGCCGTTGTTCTCAAGATTCGTGGGTTTGCTATGGTCTCCCTTACGTTTTGTTTGTTGTGGTCTTCCTTATGTTTTGGATCTGCTGTAAGTTGTTTTGGAGTCATTTTGGCCACGATAGGGCCAAGAACGGCTCAGGAATTGTTTTCCCTATCCAAGCTGTGAATTGCTTGTTTGACTACGTGTATGCAATGGTTGGTCTTCGGACTGTGTTCGAGAAGGGATGAGGGCTTGGTTTGCTTGATAAACCTGGTGCATTTGGGAACCACATAGGCAGAGCTAGAGGGTTGGCTTTCTTCTCCACAACCCCTAAATAGAACTGGAAGGGAAGCCAGGGCTTGAGGGACTGTATAGCAGAGAAGGGACTGATTGCTTGTGTTGGGTGTGTGTGGGTGTCTTAGAAGTTAGGCTAGCTCTGGTGTAGGTGTCCCTAGCTCTGTAATGAGCTCACCAGCTTAGCATTTAGCCTTTCCCAGGTTCTGGATGGCCTGATAAACCCAACTGTGTTGGCTTGGCTGTGTTTTTGTGTATCCTTGGCTATCTGTAAGCCTGCTTGTTCCTTATTCCTTAGGGAATCATGCCCAGCTCGGGGGTGGAAATGTTGCTGAGAGATTAAGGAGCACGCTGGCCTATGGTTGGGTGGAACGTTGCAGCGACGTAGTTGGTTGCGGGACGAGTTCTTTATAAGATAAGTAACCTTGTCTATTTTACTTCTGCAATTATATTTACTATTAATAAATTATGATGAACATGTTGAATGCTTGTATGAATGTATGTTTGCTTCCGCTGTATGATAAATAGTCATGTATGCATGTTCTAGTTCAAAGCGTTTTGTTTCAGCGTTTTATGTACATACATGTTCATGGGGCAGTTTCCTGGATGGTTAATGCCATGGTAGCGTCCTCTTCGCCAGCCGGAGGATCGGGGACGTTACATTGTGGTATCAAAGATCATGTTGCAGCATGGGCCTGAATGGACCATGAAGATGCAGTGACATAGGCAGGATTTCCTTCTGCCTAGCAAAGATTATAAATTTATGATAGAAAATTTCTTGAAATTTTTGTTGAAAAATTTGTCTAGTGCCTGAACCGTTGACCCATCAGAAGACTAAGTGCAAAGCTCCTCTGATGTAGCGGAGAGCTAGACAGAAGATCACCTGAGGGAGGAAGAACTTGTGAATTTTCTCTAAGTGATCATCGGCCGTTGGCAAAGGTTAGTGGAAGCTGAAGCCGTAGTTTTGGTGAAGAGCTGCCAAAGACCGTTGAAACACTGACCCTTTTTAGTTGAAGGACCGTCCAAAAAAGGCCATCGATGATCGGTGACGGTTAGTTGTTTGGATCGGTGGAAGTTAGGTGTTTGTGCACCTACCATTGTGGCCACCTAAGAGACTATCCATCCGATGGACAACGCATCCGACCGTCGATGCCGTAATGATCAGTGCTTTCGATTTTCGATATGCCGCCATCGAAAAACCTTAGTTGTTGAAGTCACTGACATGGAGGACCCGTTCAGTTTTGAGCCGCCAAAACATAGTGATCAATTGCTCCAATCCGCTGACAGGGTTACATTCATTAAAAACATAGAGAGTTTTCACGCTGCCGTTGTGGCTGCCCATGGAACTAGCTGCCCGAAGAGTAGTGGATCCGATCGCCATTATGTTGGCATCGCTGATAAAGATCGAAAGCCTAGATGACTATAGATCCGACACACCGAAGAAAAGTAGGTGAACAGATCACCGATGAACAGTGGAGGAAGTTAGTTGTGCGGACCGTCGAAACGTCAGAATGTTAGTTGGGATGAGACCCAATCCCGTACAAGGGAATTTTGAGTTTTCCGTGGGATTTCTCAATAGATTTCGACTGTTTTTCTGAGGGATTTTCAGTGGTTTTTCAGTGGATTTTGAGGGCTGATAAGTAGAAAGTGGCAGTGATCTTATGCACCAGATTGCGCGAAAATTAAAGAATTACAAAAAAAAAAAATCATTTTATGATTTTTCTAGGAGAAGGTAAGTAATTCTGATTTATATCAATGTATGCATCTAACAGTTGTGTTACTAACACGTTTGCAGAATCATAGTCACCTTCAAGGCAGTATTCCAGGTAGTGCAGTTTGGTAAGTAAGTGGTGGTTCAGTTATGAGAACCCATGACGGATATGATGCTCGGGATTCTTACGAGTGTGTGCGAGATGCCATGGGAGAACATGTCCGTAATGGAAATGATGACGTAGAGTCTAATGGAAGGAGATTCCAAGAGACATCGTCAGATGTTGCAACCACCATGAGAAGCTTGTTTAAAGCCCAGGAAGAGCAACATCAGCTGAATGCTGCAATGTTGCAGAGTTTAACATACTTGCAAAGAAAGATAGATTCTGAACGAGGTACAGCAAGACTAGAAGGCAGTAAGAGCAGTACTAGGAGAAGGAGAAGAAATTCTAGTGGATCATCTGACTCTAAAGAATCTAGTGGGGATTCAGGTTCTTCTTCTCATAAAATAAAAAGAAAGAGACACCATAGGGATCGCGCTCAGGATGAATTTAAGAAGGTTGAACCTCCTACATTTGATGGTGAGGTAAAGACTGGACAAGAAGCTAAAGCTTGGCTTCTTGGGGTAAAGAAGTACTTTCAAGTGCATGATTATTCAAGAAACATGAATGCAAGAGTTTCCATATTCAATCTGAATGGAAGAGCATCCATTTGGTGGGAACACTTCAAGCAAGTAAAGAGGATCAGTGAAAGGAGACTAAGTGGAAACAGTTCAAGAAGTATTTCAAGCAGAAATACCTCTCTGACAAGTATTATGATGACAAGATTAAGGAGTTCCATGAGCTAAGATTGGGACATCAGACCATGGAAGAATATGCAAATAAGTTTTTGGAGCTGTTGAGGTATGTCCGGTACATCAGAGATGAAAAAGTGAAGGTCCAACATTTTTTGAGTGGATTACCTCAGTCTTACAAAGATAGAATTGAGTTTTATGACCTAGAACTCTTAAAGAAGCAATAAGGACGACTAAGTATTGCTATGAGCAAAGCAAAGGTAAACTGGATTACCATAAGGCATGGAAGGACAAGAAGAATGAGAAGTTTGACCAAAGAAAGAAAGGTTTCAAACCTTCCAACTTCAGGAATCAGCAGAAGCAGCCATCCCAAGCCGTGAGTAAGCCAATTGGAGTGATAGGAGAAAAGCCTAAGGATCCACAAGAGAATAGAGGACCACTTCAATGTTCGAAATGTGGAGGACCCCACATGCACAGAAATTGTCCACTCAAGAATGAGAGTGCAAGATCGGCTTACAACATTCAAGAAGCAGAAACAGTGGGTCAAGTAGCAAGGGCAGTCCCTAGGATTTATGCAACACTAGAGGACTGCCAGGCAGATCACTAGTCAGCTGTGGTTGAAGTTGCAGGTAGGATTGTTGAGCAATCTATTTCTATTTTGATTGACCCTGGTTCTATGCACAGTTACATTACTCCTAGAGTAGTAGAGATTTGTGCTTTTAAGAAAGTAAAGCATAGGAAGTCTTGGTTAGTCCAGCTAGCCACTGGAACTAAGAGAAAAGTTAGTGAAGTGGTAGAGAAATGTCCATTGGTCATGAATGGATTGGTCACTTGCGTAGATATGAATGTTCTACCACTTGGTTCCTATGATGTTCTCATTGGAATGGATTGGTCAGAAGCTCATAGGGTGAAGCTTAACTGTTACAATAATACTTTTGAATGCATGAATGAAGAAGGGAACCTAGTAGTTGTGAAAGGTATTCCAAAGGTGATTTCAGTACGGCAGGTTTTAGCAATGCAGTTAAAGAAGTTCTATAGGAAAGGTTTCCAGTTGTATGTAGCTCAGATTTTGGAGGCAACAGACGATGAAACTCCGAGGTTGGAGGACTATTAGGTGTTACAGGAATTCAAGGATGTGTTTCCTGATGAAATTCTAGGGCTTCCTCCAAAGAGGGACATTGATTTCACTATTGAACTTGTGCCAGGAGCAGCACCAATGTCCAAGACACCCTACAGGATGAGTACACCAGAGATGCTAGAACTGAAGATGCAACTACAGGAGTTGTTGGAAAAGAAGTATATTTGGCCGAGTGTGTCTCCCTGGGGAGCACCAGTTCTGTTTGTAGAAAAGAAAGATGGTACACTCAGATTGTGTATTGGTTACAGACAATTGAACAAGCTTATTATGAAGAATAAATACCCTTTTCCTAGGATTGATGACCTCTTTGATCAAATGAGAGGAGAAAAGGTATTTTACAAGATTGACTTGAGGTTTGGTTATCATCAGGTGAGAATCAAGGATGAAGACATTCATAAGATAGCCTTCAGGACAAGGTATGGACATTATGAGTTTGTAGTGGTACCCTTTGGTCTCACAAATGCACTAGCTACATTTATGTGCCTTATGAATAGTGTCTTCAACAGATATTTGGATAAGTTTGTTCTTGTTTTCCTTGATGACATTCTTGTTTATTCTAAGAATGAGAAAGAGCATGAAGAGCATTTGAGATTGACATTGCAATTGCTCAGGGAGCATCAGCTGTATGCAAAACTGAGCAAGTGTGACTTCTATAGAGATAGAATTCAGTATTTGGGTCACATTATCTCAGAAGAGGGTATATCTGTGGACCCTGAAAAGATTGAAGCCATTATGAATTGCCTAGTCCAAGAAATGTGACAGATGTAAGATCTTTTATGGGACTTGCAGGATACTACAGGAGATTCATTTAAGGGTTCTCCAGAGTTGCACATGCCATCACTTCTTTGCAAAATAAGGGGATAAAGTTTGAATGGACATCGAGGTGTGAAGAAAGCTTCCAACAATTGAAGAATCTTCTCACCAGTGCACCAGTATTGAAAGTTGCAGATCTAGAGAAGGATTTTGTGGTGTGTACTGATGCATGCGGACAAGGGCTTGGAGGAGTCATTATGCAGGACAACCAAGTAATATGTTATGAGTCGAGAAAGTTGAAGGAGCATGAGAAGAAATATGCCACTCATGATATGGAGCTTGCAACCAGAGTACATGCCCTCAAGATGTGGAGACATTACTTGATGGGTAGAAGATTCGAGCTCAGAACAGACCATTGTGGTCTGAAGTATTTGTTTGATCAGCCTACTCTGAATGCTAGGCAAGCGAGATGGCTAGAATTTTTATGTGAGTTCGATTTTGAAATCAAGCACATAAGGGGAAAAGAGAATAAGGTAACTGATGCACTCAGCAGGAAGATGTAGGAAATGCATGAGGCATCCCTTAGTATTTTCCAATCAAATTTGAGGCAACAGATTGTTAGTCATGCTGATGGAGATGAATTGTATGAGCAAGTAAAAGACAAATGGCAACAGCAAGGTCTTGAGAAGAGGTGTGAGGGATATAGATTGGAAGAATATGGAATTCTTACTTATAAATGTAGAATTTAAATTCTAGATGTAGTAGAGTTGAGGAGAGTTGTTATGGATGAAATCCATCAAGCTCCATATTCTGGTCACCCAGGATATTAGAAGACAATTACTATAGCTAGAAAGCAGTTTTTTGGCCAGGAATGAAAAAGGATATGGCTGAATACATTTCAAGGTGCATAAAATGTCAACAGGTAAAGGTTGAGCATCAACACCTGGCAGGCTTATTGCATCCTTTGCCAATTCCAGAATGGAAATGGGAAATTATTTCCATGGATTTTATTATAGGATTGCCGATGACTTGGAGACAACATGATTCCATCATGGTTGTGGTGGACAAGTTGACTAAGGCAGTGCATTTTATACCAGTTAAGTCTATGCATAAGAATGATGACATTGCAAAGATCTTTATGAAGGAGATTTTCAAATTGCATGGATTACCTAAGGCAATAGTCTCTGATAGAGATGTCAAGTTCACTTCCAATTTTTGGAAGGGGTTATTTGCAGATTTGGGTACAAAGCTAAATTTCAACACTGCATACCATCCTCAGACAGATGGGTAGACTGAGAGAGTTAATCAGGTGCTTGAAGACATGCTTCGCATGTACGTGATGGACAAACCCACCAAGTGGGAAGATTACTTACACTTGGTAGAGTTTTCTTATAACAATGGACAGCAAGCATACTTGGGGATGAGTCCATATGAAGCTTTGTATGGAAGAAGGTGTAGGACACCAGTGGCTTGGGATAATCGAGTGAACAGAGTTGTGCTTGGACCAGAATTGCTCAAGGAAATGGAGCAAGAGGTTGTAAAGATCAGGCATAATCTGAAAGTAGCACAGGACAGACAGAAAAGCTATGCAGATAAGCATAGGGTGAACAGGGAGTTCAGTGTTGGGGGTCATGTTTACCTTAGAGTGGGAGCAAAGAAAAGTTCCTTGAAGCTTGGAAGTTGTGCCAAGTTGTCACCAAGATATTGTGGGCCGTTTGAAGTGCTTGAAAGAATAGGGCCAGTTGCATATAGAATTGCATTACCTGCTAGCACTAGAGCTCATAATGTTTTTCATGTTTCTTTGCTTAAGAAATATGTACATGATCCTAACCATGTGATTAATTGGAATGTGATTCAGGTGGAACCGAGGGAGAGTTCCAAATTGAGCCAATGCGCATCCTCGACAGGAAGGTCATAATGCTCCAGAACAGGTCCATAGGGCAGGTAAAGGTGCAATGGGAGCACTGCGGACCTGAAGAGGCTACATGGGAGCTAGAGGATGCCATGTGATTGGCACATCCATTTTTGTTCAATTCTACAGAACACTGAGGCGGTACCATTGTAGCATTTTGTTCAAATTTTGTAAAGCACTGAGGACAGTGCTATTGAAGCGGGAGGGGAATGTAACACCCCGGTTTTGACCCCGCTGCATTAAATGTACATGATGTATATATTGTAATTAATCATGGTGTGGAGCTAAAGGAAAAATCCCCACCATCGATTTGGTTGTGTTATGTTCGACGATTGAAATCGTTGCCGATGGTATATCGTGATATATGACACATATTAGTTTCGGCATCATGTAAATATGCACTTTAATTAAAATGAACCCCAGCCAACTATGTCAATGGAACCATGATGAAAAGGGCATGATTTTCCTAAGGATAAGGGGGGGGGGATTATTAAACTTTGAACCTATGGGGAAAAGCCATGTGTCAGCTGTTAAACCTTTTTGACTTGCTCACCTTCCCTTGTCTTATCCAACTACCACCCTCAAAAGTTCTGCTGTTAGTTGGGGCAGTTATGGTTGGGGAGTGGAGTGTGGCAGGACTGTCAGTCCTTGCCCACACGCACACTCCACCAGCAGGTTGACCCTCACGTTGGCAAGGAAACCACCACCGCCATCACTCCATGCAGACTCTCCAATCTCTCCTCTACGCCATACTCTCCATTGTCGATTCATCCTCACGCATAGGCAGGAATTGTTCATCCTCACGCAGGGACGGTAGTTCTGTTCATTCTCACGCACAGGATTCTTCCTGTTTTTTACTCATGTAGCGAGCTGGGAGCCGTGTTATTTCACCCACGATTTTCCCTTATGAATAATCCATTCATGTTCTATGTGTGCATGTTTTCCATATGGATTTTGTGGATTGTGTGGGTGTATGTTTTCCTTACAGATTGGTATGGCCATGTAATTTTCCCGTCACTTCAATGTTGAGATCGGGGCTGTTGTTCTTCCCTTGATTTGTGGTTGTTTCCATTCTTCTCAAGATTCATGGGTTTGCTGTGGTCTCCCTTACGTTTTGTTTGCTGTTGTCTTCCTTATGTTTTGGACTTGTTGTAGGTTGTTTTGGAGTTGTTTTGGCCACGATAGGGCCAAGAATGGCTCAAGAATTGTTTTCCCTATCCAAGCTGTGAATCGCTTGTTTGACTGCGTGTATGCAGTGGTTGGTCTTGGGACTATGTTGGAGAAGGGATGAGGGCTTGGTTTGGTTGATAAACTTGGTGCGTTTAGGAACCACACAGACATAACTAGAGGGTTGGCTTTCTTCTCCACAACCCCTGAATAGCACTGGAAGGGAAGTCAGGGCCTGATGGACTGTATAGCAGAGAAGGGACTAAATCCTTGTGTTGGGTGTGTCTGGGTGTCTTAGAAGTTAGACTAGCTCTGGTGTAGATGTCCCTAGCTTTGTAATGAGCTCACCAGCTTAGCATTTAGCCTTTCCCAGCTCCTGGATGGTTTGATAAACCCAACTATGTTGGATTGGCTGTGTTTTTGTGTATCCTTGGCTATGTGTAAGCCTAATTGTTCCTTATTCCTTGGTTAATCATGCCCAGCTCGGGGGTGGCAGCATTGCTGAGAGATTAAGGAGCACGTTGGCCTATGGTTGGGTGGAACATTGCAGAGATGTAGCTGGTTATGGGACAAGTTCTTTATAAGATAAGTAACCTTGTCTATTTTACTTCTGCAATTATATTTACTGTTAATAAATTATGATGAACATGTTGAATGCTTGTATGAACGTATGTGTGCTTCCACTGTATGATAAATAATCGTGTATGCATGTTCTAGTTCAAATCATTTTGTTTCAGCATTTTATGTACATACATGTTCATGGGGCGGTTGCTCAGATGGTTAATGCCATGGTAGTGTCCTCTTCACTAGTCGGAGGATCGGGGACGTTACAGATAACATGTCCTCATAGTTGTAATAATCTAGCAAAGAAAGTTGATATTGCCAACTTATCACTTTCACAATTGCATCAACAACTGGATTAATAAATCATGCAAATGTGTTTCAATGAGCAATCAAAGAAAGTGATGTAGCCTTGGAATCTTACTTGAATGATGGCTTCCTTCTGAGAACAAGCTTGTTCCTTTTCCTACAAAGGTAATAAAAAATGTTAGTAAAAACTCCAAACCCTGGATTTTAAAACTTGCATTCTTCCATAACATTCCAACTAACCTGTTGAACCTTCTCCCTTTTCAGCTCCCACTCCAATCGTTTTTGTTCCATCTCACTCTTCCATTCATTTATTTATTTCTCCTTTAGCTTGGATTGCTTGAGCATTCTACATCAAAAGAAGAGATGTTGGAAACATTGAATATCTTCTACAAATAGTACATATCCAAAAGGATAAATCTATGCTCATCCAATTGAATTGACTTGCAAATTGATCCAATGCATAAATATGTGATTGAGAATATCTGTGTATTATTTTTCTAAAGCAAGTCTGCAACTGTAGCACGAATAATCAACTCATCATCAGCTTCAGTAAGCAATTCCTCAGCTTTGGCTACATCTATTTTCCCACTTCCTTCTGATTCCAGTGACGACAGCGCTGATAGCATTGTTTTTTGTAAACATGAAAAAATATATAGATAGTTTTTCAATACTGTATGTAAGAGCACCAAAGCTCAGAACACACTGGCAACAATTTGGGCTCTTCTTCATTACAATGGTCCAGCCTGTTGACCTAAGGCATTTTGGGACATGGGAGAAGGTAATCCAACTTGATTTTCAATTTGTCTGTTTTATTTTAGGAACATTTGAGCCCTTGGGTATCCAATATTTTGAGAATGCATTTCCTCACTGCTCTGTGTGGAAACCCTCCTAACTTCACAAAGTTGTGAGACTATCTCTGCTACAATGGATGTTCATAGGCATATAAGTCATATTTCATGTAAAATAGAAAAACATTGCATGGTAATAAGAAGGATGGTGCACAAGACTGAAGATCTTCAAGTAGCAGTATCTCATTTCAACAATAGATTGTTTTCACAATTACAATTTCAACTGGTTCGAAATTCAATGCTGGAAGTCAAAGTGGCAATACAAGGTGAACAAACTAAGAAAATTGTTGTAGTTTTAGACTTAGCCAAATGTTCAAATTCAAAGAATTCTCCCCATCAAGACTCAGTCAGCTCCACAAAGGAAGTGGCTATGGAGGAAGACATAGTCCAACAGAGACATGGAGATATGGAAAATGAAGGAACAACTCCAGTGTTCGAAGCAGAGGATCGGCTGGAAGCCCACAGTGGGAAATATTTTCACTGAAACATTAAGGTTTTATCTATTATTACTCGATAATAGTATTAGGGCATTTATATTGAAGTAAGGCATTCAGTTTTGTGAAGACAAATGTAAGGGTAATGCTCAATGTAGACAGACATTTGTCAATTTTCATATATTTTAATTTCTTGTGACTTCATTCCTAGAGTTAGAACACGTTTCGCGCATGGGATCTTCTTAGAAAATTATTTTAGGGGTCAGTCATGCCCATACCAATACAGAATTTAATATTATTTTTTCAACAGGTTTCCCATGCTTGCATGTGACATGCAATATTTGGCACATGCATTGGAAGGTGAGAGCTTAACAAGGGTACTTCCAGATTTCTGAGACTTTTGTTTCTGGTAAACCTTGTATTTATTATTTTTAGAAAGTTCATATTTTCAGAAACTGATCATATTTGTAGATACACATTATGGAGAAGTGAGAGTTTCAAAAGGGTACTCTCATTTTCTAAGATTTGATTTTTAGGAAAGTTCCTAGTTTTAGAAATTTCATATTTTTGGATACTAGTCATGTTTCTTGAAGCCATTTATGGAAAATACGTCGAGTATAAGGCAGCAGTCAGTGCATCAATATAGTTCACAAGGATTTTCGGTGATATAAACCTACACCAAGTTCAGGCCATGCCTCTCTCTTCTGATAACCAGTAGTGTATAGAACTCCAAAAAAATAGTGTTTCTTGCAAGAACCATGGACATTAAGATTCATAACTACTACATCAAAGATCATGCATATACAAAGGGGATCTAATTGATCTATTGCAGATGTCAAGATAAGCAAACGAATATTTTCACTAAGCCAATGATCAAGGATAAATTTCAAAGGTTCAGATCCTTAGAATCAAAGAAAACAAAATGGATTTTGTATACTAGTTGTCATGCCAGTGGCACATCAGCATCTAGCTAACACAATAGTTATGCTTAGTGTCATAGAAAACAAAATGGCTTATGTATACTAGTTAACATATTAGTTATGGCACATCAACATCTAACATACTTTATGATAGAAAATTGTTTGATTAGAATTAGCATGTAATTTCAACAAAATAAGGCATGAACATGACTTGCATGAGCTACAAATAGTCAGGATTTTTATATGTGCAGACTAAATAGAAGCATATGGATAGAAATTAATTAGAACTATATAAAATCCAATTATATAGAGTTTATGAAATGATAATGTAAAATAACGAGACGGTCAAGTCTACAAAACATTCATGAAGTGTGCTCTTTTTTACATCTATTGTTGCTTTATTTTTAGCAGGCATGTATTAAATACAATAATGAAAACTTTTAGTCCATCCAATGCTTAGCTACAATAATTAGTTACTCCACATCTTGAGGTATTAAGTAGAACTTGTAATGCACTGGGAAAATAAAATAGCATAACAAAATAATCCCAAATTCCCAATCAAGTAGAATCACCAAAGAATATTTTCTTGGTGATGCACTGCCATCATCCGATATGTGAACATGTTCATTGTTTCTCTCTCCTATCTAAACTAAATATTTGTGATCCTTGTCAATTTCCTTGATGGAAACCAACCACCTTCACAGTTCCTGGACCCTCTCCATTCCCCTGACAGATAGAGAAACCTCTTCCAATATTCTCACAGCATGTTTAAAGCTATTCAGGTTTCTTACAGACTGTAAAAACATAAGCATGTCCACTAATGAGATTGACATAGATAATAAAGAAGAATCTAGAATAAAAAACGACGATATAAAGCACACAACAGAATGTGTACAACCTTTGGATTTCTCTTATCAAGGGGCTGTGATAACTATGGATACTTCATCATGATGAATGAAGAGAGTAGATGAATCTAAGAGTTCTGATTTAGCTAAGGATAAAGTTCCTTTGGTGAATAATGGAACTTAGGAAGCTGACTTACAAATGGTAGTTGTAGATCCATCACCAGAAGAACAGGGCAAGGTGAAAAAGGTTTTATCTATTATTACTAGATAATAGTATTAGGGAATTTATATTGAAGTAAGGCACTTAGTTTTGTGAAGAAAAATGTAAGGGTAATCCTGGCTGTAGATAGACATCTGTCAATTTTCATATATTTTAATTTATCGTGACTACACTCCCTGAATACACGTTGTAACTAATTTTACAGTGCATCTGCAGCTTTCTTGTGACTACAACTCCTTGAATACATGTAGTAACTGATTTTATAGTGCATCTGCAGTGGTTCTTTCTTTGGTCCTTCTAAAATAGTGGTTGCAAGAAGAGTTATTGTAGAAACACGTGCAAGGAATGATGCTAATTGTATTGCAGCAAAAGTTTCCAACTTGGACCCAAAAGTATTTTTCAGAACTCTTAATGCTATTGTTTATTAACATTTAGAAATATATTTAAATGTTGCTTTTGCTTATTTGCATTTATAAATATGTTTTTATATGTTACTTTTTAGATTTTTATTTCATGTTACTTTTAATGGCTTTCCACTGATTTTTTTGCATGTTGGTTTTAGAGGGTATCTGAACCTGAATTAGATACAAAATCTGAAGATAAATATCCAACTCCACATAATTTTGTTGATGAGGTATGCACAAAAACTAGAATGCAATGGAAACAGTTAGAATTTGGTATGCTATTGGGTCAAACTAGTTTTCAAAGCAGCCATTCTTTGTGTGATAATACATGAAAAGAGCATCTTTAAAGTTTGTCCTAGATTTATCTCATTCCTAGAGTTACAATTATTGTATGGTTTCTTGAAAAGTGTCTTTTTTCACAATATATTTGTCTCTATTTACAAGTTCTCTTTTACAGATCAAGACAAAAGCACAGCAATTAAAAGCAATAAGGGACTATTCCTTCCTCTTTTGTGACAATGATGAAATTCCTGTACCTGATAAAGGGTCCACGTCTGATCCTAAATCTGCTACCAAATCCATACCAAGTAAGGCCAATTTTGTAATTATTGAGATAATCCCATTGTTAGATCAAACGTTTTTGATGAATAATTGAAATCATTTATTTTTATAAGTAATGTTCAACAAAAACAAACAATCGGGAAAAATTCTATGGGGGCATTAAATAAATCTGCAGCATCCAGTAGGCCAGTACTTTCTTCCAAGGAAACTAAAGGCATGGTAAAACCTTCTAAACAAATGTCTGCTAAGGCTGGTTCAAGTACAATATCTCCACGTTCCAATCTAAATGGATCATCTAATCCAAAGAATCAAGCAGGTAAACTGAGATTTGGATTGCGACGTTCTGTTATCCAGGCTAATGGTTCCTTGCGTAACCAAGGGAGCAATGGTGCAAAGGCTGTAACTCCAGGGAGTAATGTTGTAAAGGGTGTAAACTCAGATATTGTTAAGAGAAAGGAACCTTTACTAAATGGTAGCAAACTTGGGAAGGATCAACAACGTTTATCAAAATCCCAACCTGCAAATATGCAGAAGACATTCCCTATTAAGGCTCCATCGCAGACATTTTAAGTAGAGCAAAAAAAGCCTTCAATGATGGAAAAGTCGTTGTCCAAACCAGTGCAAAAATTGCGAACAAAAGTCCCACCCAAACTGGCACCAAAACCAGCACCAAGAGCACCACCAAAACTGCTGCCCAAGTCTCAGGTTTGATCTATTCTATGTCGGTTCTGAACTTCTTTGTTTGTGCATTCTAATCTCAGTTCAATGTCATCTTATTATCACATTTTTAATTGAGATCTCCTTTTCTTATTTCATCTTACAAGTAAAGCCTGCAAAGGCCCCTCTATCTCGTGATTCATGTTATGACCGACCCAAGAAAAGGAGGCCTTTAGATGATGACTATGATGATCTAGAAGATGAGGGAAACGTTAGTAACCTCATCAGACAGATGTTTGGGTAATGTATCTTTTACTTTTTTTCCTTGTGAAATACTATTAACATGATTGAAATCTGGTCCTTCATCTTTTGTTACTATGGTTTTATTATAATGTCTTCTTGGCCTTTATTGATCCTAATAATTGCTTAATGTTTTCAAGTATAATCCAAATAAATATAAGCATATGGATGATGATGATGACCGTGGCATGGAGGTTGGGTTTAGTACTATACAGGCTGAAGAGAGGAGGAGGTAATGTTTAGTGCTCTCCTTTTTGAAGTAGATAAGTTTCTTGTTTTATTTCTTCGGTCATTGAAGATGCACTTGAACATTGTGCTTACTTTTTTTACATGGTTGTATTTACAGTGAAATAATTGTTGGGGAAGAGGATGAAAGGGAGTTGGCTTTAATTGAGGTAGAGGAAAGGGATGAGAGGGAGAGAGCACCGAAGACATGAAAATTGCAGAGAAAATAGTCACTGGGTAATAGAAAATGGAAGTGACTATTGTATGTTGCTGCAAAAATTCTTGGAAACATAAACTGTTGTCAGGGAATTTACTATGGAGGGCATGAATCTATTATAGGGGACATGAATCTATGAAGCATTTGAAATGATCTGATGACAAGCAGATTGCATACATACAGATACCTATCTATGGTCCTTGCAATGAGAGATATTAAGAATGCTGGCTCATCTGTCTTGATACAATGACAACCTGGGTTCATTGTATAATTGACCTTTTTTGCAAAAGGAAAGCAAATGTCATCCAGTACTGTTTCTTAAATCATGGATGATGGATCCTATGTTTGTAATTGCAGAGTATTTTCATTGTTAACTAGGCATTTTTCTGGTTGATTTATCTGCTAGTGCAAACACCTCCTTCATATTTAAGGTTGAGACAATTCTTCTGCAATTTTGAGGTAATACTATTGATTGGTGCTAGATATCGAGCACTGGAGGTTGTATTTGGAGTGTAATTACAACACCAATGCACAGGACCTATATATATGAAAGTGTGAAGAACACTGTAATTACTTCTGTGTAATTATGTTACAGGTCCAGAATATGATTTGTATAGCAAACTTGTCTAAAGATAACGATTCAATTTTAAGGATCAATGTACACCAGGGCCATGGCTTTCTTTGCCAACATCATTTTATATTTTAATATGTTTCTTTAGTTAAAACATTGATTTTGCAATGATGTCACATCACCTACAGAACTGAAATAGTTCTATTTTGGGATAATCATGAAAATGTAAAATAGAAAAAATAATCTAATATATTGCTTCCAAAAAATGAGTAAGATAGAACAACACTTGATTTTATATCTAGAGGAAAAATAATAGTTTATATATGTGGAGATCAATGAAGCTAAATGATTACATTGCACAGAAATAGGCAGCAAGACTCGGGTCTAACAAGTGTGTTGTCCATTTAGTAACTAAACTTTGTCATCAATCGAGATCTGTGATCAGAAATTTTTCAACCTTTAAACTCCAAGCATCTACATTGGCTTATACCTCAGGAGCATTTATAAATTGAATATGATAGAACCCTTTTTAATTTTTCAGCCATATGATCCTCGGTGTATAGTCTAATCTTAGAAATCTATGAAGATAACTCAGTGAATGAGACAGTACCTGAACTACATCATGAAATTTTATAACACGCCCAAATACATTAAGCTTATCGTTTAAATTTGGAATGGGTGCTATTGTTATGAAAAGATCAAATCCATCTCCTTGATCCTTTGATTTGTAGGTCCCCAACATGAATGCTTCATTGTTTGGACTGATTAAAATCCCAAGCCAAACAAATAAAATTATTAGCTATCTTAAAAGAAGCAAATTCTATACAACTAGTAGCTAAAAAAAATTCATTGAAAACCATAAAATAACAAGATTGCACAAAAGGAACAATTTTTCAGCTCAATCCACTTATGACTAAAAACTCGTAGCTAACAAAGAAACCTCTTTGTCAGACTTAGATGGGAAGCTTAATTTGTTAATAAACAAGAACTGTGTTGCCTTACTAGATAAAGAGTATCTTACTGGCCACCAGTTGACATAGAAAGCTAACAACCTTATTAGAATTTATAGGATTAGCTATGGTAGTTAAATAACTACCCAGATTACTTCTAATAGACAAAAAAAGCCAAAATAATATGCAAATCAGCAGTTAAGTACACCATTAAGACATTCCTGTCGAGATATACACATTTACATCCTGGCTTGCAGTGCTTTTCTGTGACAAGGTATAACAAGTGGGAAAAAAATTTCCCATACCCAACTTACTACAATAAAAGACAATACGATGTGACGCCAAATTCAACAATTAATTTTAAAAATTCTGATAATACAAACCTGAACTCAAGTTGAACATTGAGCTAACCACCAACAGTCCAGTCTTCCCTGGTTCCTGCCAACTTTAGGTCCCCAACTTGAATTACAAAGTGTTTAATGACACGATAAAAGGGTAATCCATTGAAGCAACCATGTTCACTGCATGGCAGAAGACATACTTAGATGGTCATAAAAATCATACCTTCTCGCTAAAAAAGAAATAATGCCAACCCTAAATGCTTCCAATCAAAATTTTATAAACAGATAAATCAAGTTGTAGAGATGTTTGTCCTCCATGGTTTATTTTCTGGTATACTTATCTAAAATAAAACATACAGAGGTAAAGCTTTTGAAAATAACAAATAGTATAGATTACAAAGGAACCATCTAAAAATACTATGTTATCTTCTGTGTTGGTTACCCCCATTGAATTTTAACAACCAAAATATGTAAATACATGCCCAAGAACAATTTTGTAGAAGTTGAAAAGCAACTGAAATAAAGGTACCATAACTGGAAATGTTAATCCTGTCAGGTAAAGGCAAAAGGGATTATAAAGCATGCTATTTTTGTAAGAAAAATGAGACTTTTATTACACTAAAGAATACATAGTGCATCATACACCTTCCCTTTCATAACCAAGCAAGAACAGAAATAATTCTTGGCTGAGCTTCACAATAAGAATGCACAATGTACTTCCCAAGAAACATGATCTTCGCATAAGCTTGACTAGCCAAGTCATCCAAATGCCTATGAAATTACATGCTACATGCTTCTTCTACAGAGCCTCCAAAAGTCAGAGTACAGCTCACCTTCCAAGGAAAGGGTGAGAAATTAACTCAATAACATACATAAGAAACCTGCAAATTGCCAATATAAGGCCAGTGCAAACATCCCAAGCCATAGTAAGAGCATGGTTACCTAGTAAGCATGGAGTTTCATTTGATCCCTTAACTTTAGCATCTCAAAATCAAAATCAAAACCAATTTCCTACAAAAACAGGAATCACCATACAAGACTGTCGTTCAATAAAGAGGTCTACAAAGGATATCGTGGAACCATTGACCAGTGGTAAATCCAAAAACTACCTAGCAAACTTGCAATCCCAAAGATATTCTTCCAATCCTCTTGTTTGCCACACTCTACTCATACACCATTTGAGAAGCCGTGTTTTAACTTATAGCTAATCTGTACTAGATGAGGAGGATAGCAGGTTATAGAGCTTGTTTACCAAGTGAGAGCATAAATAATTATTCTCCTTGGTGGTTTAATGTAGGGAATGGTTATATTATAATATTCACAAACATCAATGAATGAATTTCTAATACAGTTGCAATTAGGGGTAGACCAAAAAAGTTTCCCTGTCTTCCTACAAGAAGATGTATAAAACTAAATTGTCTGTAGACAAAGAACAAATAGGCATTGGGAACTGACAAGCAACCAGCCATCTAGAGATGATAGATCCATATGACAAGATCAGTCTATGGGCAAGTTTAACCAAAAGTGACGTTTGGTACCAAAACTTTCTTATACATCAATATCTTGCCTCTACTTAGGCTGTGACCTTAAATTAGATTATCATTGTCATTGAGATCAAAACAATTTTCAACATTTGAGTAAGAGGATAAAATAAAAAACTTCAACAAGAGGCTCTAAATAAAAAATAAGTGGGCTATATACACACAATTAGGATTACCACAAGTTCATATGTATAAAAAGAAAACAAATTAGCCAAAGAACTTTTTCTTTGCAATTGAATATTCTTCAAGGAGTAAATAGTAGCAGAAAAGGGACTTAAACTTCACATTCAAAGGCCTAATAAGGGTTGAAACTTAAAAGATTATAGATTTAAATTCTAATGGATTTGGTAGATAAAAAAAGTTATCAGGTTTTAAAGTTTAAAACATAAAAGCAAGATTTGGCCATATTGGGCTTTGCTGTACAGAAATTCAGACCTAGTACAAAATTTGGTGAATTTTTCACTGTACAGATACAGTATGGTCAGCTTACTGTTGAGTATCTTTGATAATATAACACATGTATTTAATCCCCATGGACTCATAAACCCAAAAAACAAACATCCCAAAAACCTTTAAAATATTTTTTTAAATATATCTTGATACATCTATAAATATAAACTGATTGGAAAAAATTTCAAGTTATTTTCTCTGATTTATTGGATTGTCTTGAAGCTGAAATTCTTCTAAAATTTGGAACAAAAGACATTTTTTCATATCTATGAGATGTATACTTCTGTATTGGAGCCATACTGAATTTTTTCATTATGTATTTTTTCCATATTGAATGTATTCAAATTCAAATTCATATATGAATGTTGCTACTATGGTTTAATCCTGCTATCTAGAGCACAATAACTAGATTGTGAGCATATATAGCATAACTAGTACACATTAACAACCGGTATGAATCCAAAATTAGTGATGGTGAGACTGTGATTCACTCAATGCTAAGTTGCCAATTACTTAGTTAGGGTTATCAATCCCTGCTTTTTAGGGTTGGTTGAGACTTAGCTTTTCTTGATCTTCCACTACCATCCTTAATGAGCATTACTACAACCTTGCCCTTTAACAATTGGTTTCTTAGGTTAAGGCATAGCATTTGAATAAAATTTTGAATACTTGATATTCAATCTATGTTCATAATCCCTGCTTAATTTTAATTATGTTTAAGCATATGCTTACAATGAGCAGAAATATATAGAGCTCAAAAGGAGACATACTTGGAAAAGTATTTGATTTCACACGAAGAAAGCATTTATTCGTTACTTCCACCTCTATTTCTTCCCCTCATTCTGAGAAATGGTTCCTCCCTTTCTAGGATTTACCTTTTCAGTTCACCCTTTCTCAAGTATTTTATTTCTCCTATTACACTTTCATTTGTATATTTTCATATTTTATCATTTAGTTGTGATCTTGACACTCCTATATTTTGATATCAACTGGATGTATTGTCCAATCCCATTGAGCTATTTTTTGTCATTTGTGGACATAATTAAATGATCTTTTCTTATCTCATAAAAGGACTAAAAGTTGGACAACACTGTAATATGAGGAACCCAAGTTGTGCACTAAATTACACTACATGTCAGTCGAAAAATGTCGAGGGAAACAAGACATATCTTCATCCATTTTAGTCGTCACTATCCCATTTCTAAAATTCAAGGAGGTGCTTACACAGATAGTAATGGTTTGTAGGCCATAATCTTTGAACATTCATGAGTCAGCGATCCTCAGAAGTACATCACATGATATAGTAATTTTGGGCATGGTTCTAAATTTTGTCCCTGGTTATATTTAACATGTAGCATCTTTTTATCCAAAAACAAGCTACAACACTCCATATTATACCCCCATTGAAGCATATATTTGGCTAGTATTGGCCTCCTAGAGAAGGCAAACACTCAAGAGTCACAACTAATTACAAAGAACAAAAACCCACGACTAGCAACTAGGTAATTTGACACATTTTTCAAATATCTTAACGCCATACCACTACAACAAAAACTGGATTTAGCATCTCTTTTTGCATCCTTTTTTGCATCTAGACTATCTTTAAGTGTATTTTTCTTCATTTTTTGGACAAAATGGTGCAATTTCACGGGTTGGTGCTATTTTAGACTTTTTTGCGTCCTTTTTCTAAATCTGGCACAAATTGTGGCATAATTTGCACTGGGTTTGCACCTGGTTATGCGCCAGGTTTTGCATCAGATTTTGCGACAGGTTTTGAGCCTAGTTTTGCACCTAATTTTGCGCCTGGTTTGTACATCTACTCTTGTTGCACCCCCTTTTACACCCATGTTTGCCTCAACTTTTATGCCCTTGTTTTAATCCACTTTTGCATCCTTTTTTACATCCACTTTTGTATCCACTTCTACTTCTTTTTTTGCATCCCTTCGTGCGCCAAGTTTTGCATCAAAGTTTACATCTTGTTTTGAGTCTAGTTTTGCATCTCGTTTTGTTTCAGCCATTTTTGCATCCACTTTTGCATCCATTTTTGTGTCCACTTTTGCACCCACGTTTTCATCCCCTTTTGCATCCATGTTTACGTCTTTTTTTGCATCTACTATTGCATCCACGTTTGCATCCACTTTTTTCGTGTCCCAATTCATACCCATTTTTGCGCTTACTTTTACACCCACTTTTGCTTCAACTTTTGCATCTACGTTTGCATCTTTTTTTGCATCCAATTTTACATCAGTTATTTCATCCCTTTTTGCATCCATTTTTGCATCGGGTT
>LPNX011097732.1:4890-59529 GCA_001517045.1 Pseudotsuga menziesii | reverse complement strand
ATATATATTTCTATGCCTTTAAATATCCATTAGCATCTATTGCTAGCATCCAAGCATTTTCTTTTCTTAAGAAATCCATAGTTCTTTACCCCTTCTTTTAGTGCCCTATGTTTTAAAAGGTCCTCAGTTAATATGAGTCTAACATGTATATCGCTGGAGGAAATTCTAGAAAGTGATGATAATTCTTCCTTAACTGTATTAGTTTAATTTATAGCCCCTCCTCCCATTTTAGGGGGCGTATAATAAATATAATCTTTAACACAACATGCAAGAATTTACTTTACCCACTTTTGGTTTTAATTTGCTATTAAATAAAAATCATACCTTTCCATGACATATCCTAATTTAGTTACCTCCTTTAGTTTTTGAATGCCTGCTTAGATAATGTTTCCCTCGTCTAGCGTTTCCATGCATCCACAAAATCATTTCATAGGTTAGTTTTAACATCTTCTTGTTTTCTAACTTTATGATGAGCCCTATTAGGCCCGAGTGTTGTAACCTCTCTCTGATACCATTTGTAACATTCCCAGGTCAACAATTTTTTTGTTTCCTTTAAACATATCTACTCAAAACTTCAATGCCACCACATGCTACTACTCTCTTCAGAAAGGTTCCTCTAGTTTTACTATGAAGAAATATCTGTAGCATCTATTTAGGACACTTCCTTTTATATGAATCCAAAATCTATGGCTTAAATTTGTTATGTATTTTCATCTCTAAAATTCCTTTTCATTACCCTTTCACTAAAAAGTCTTACCTTGTATCTATGACAGGACGTACCTTTATTTGTACTAAGATTGCTATTGACAACATAGCCCAAACATATTATTCCTTCTAGTTTTTACATGTTATGTATCCCCTTTAATGGAAGAATACTTAGGTGTAGCATTTAAATTTCTCATTTGATGACATATTCAAAATTTCATTTAACCACATTTTACATATATTAACTTTCGACTAACATATGGGTTTCTTAAGGGATTAAAAATCACTATTTTAATAGTTAATATTTAGCCACAATGTATCCATCATCAAAGATACTTAGTTATAGGACTACCATCCCCTTCTGCAAAATGCTCTATTTGATAGACTATTCATTTATTTTCTAATTATTGAATCATATGAAACTTACTTTCATTCATATCAATAGCATATTTTCAAACCTTTAATTGCAACATTTTAGTCTTGTGGATGACAATTTCCTTAATGTAATTCCCCTAAATTATTATTCATAACCACAAGCATTTCATCATCATAGTGCCTTGAAACGACCTACTGTGTGGACAAGAAATCATTATGATAACATTAACATTCCTTGACTATCATTTATAAATGGAATTAGTCAATTGACAAGGTTGCAAAACAAGATGCTTAGTACACAACAAACAAGGAAATGAAAAATTTAGACACAAACAAGAGGAATGCCAATATACGTGGTTCGCCCAATCCATGGGCTATGCCCACAGAATGGTCACAACCTATGACATTTATTTTATTAAAAGATTGCAGTCCAACACAATTTAAGCATTCAACCCCCGCTTACTCTAAAGCTGGGTCATACAATCATATCCCAAAATGGTTAAAAATGCGACAAGGAACTCCACCCTCAGTGCCCTTGACAATTCAGTGAGCTACCTATAAGTAGAATTTCGTCCTCCTTCAAAGAAGGATTTATAGAGTAGTGTACACTAATGATTACCCCACCACATTTTAGTAAAAATCAACAAAATGATTCTTAATGTTAACAAATTATAAAGGGAAAAATAATCATAGTCCCTCGGGATCACCTACCCCGATTCCCACACACACACACACACACACACACACACACACACACACATATATATATATATATATATATATAATAAAAAACTGTAGGGTTTGTAACTAAGTCTAACGCTAGAATATTCATTCCATTGGCATAGCTCCAAAGCACAAGTAAGAAACATTCAAGTTTAGATCCAATCATACAACACCATAGGGGTTATTGTTTTGGAGGTGTGAACAAATTTAGGAAATCCAGATATCCAAGCACCTATTCCTAATGAAATATAAAATCCACAGATGCAAAATGAAACATTGTGCTACTGTAAATAGATAAGATGCATCGTCCAAATGGCTATGTCATCATGTGCGAGTCCTCTTGATTTGTGAGTAGAATACTAAATCTCACACTTTCCATGAGATGGGATTGACGAACAGAGGACAGTAAAAAGATCTTAAAGAAATATTATGATTGGTCAGAAGAAGTTTAGACAATCCTCTATACAATAATAACACAACCAAGTTGCTATTGCTAACCCTTCCATTATGGATGTGAGTCTCTTTACAAAATTACATAATAATAATAATCGACATCATCTGAAAGGGTATTTAGATCTGTCATTGTTTATTTAGTATGTTGTTTTAGATAATTTTCCTATGAGGTGGTGCATCGAGGTTGAACTTCTGAAAGGATGGGCCACTACAACTCGTACTCCTTTTTGGTACTGCAAATTAGAACATTTTTCTTACTGGGTCTATTACCGTTGGATAGTGCCACTTCAATTGTATGTAGAGGTTGTAAATTGTATGTTGGAAATGGCAAGCATTTAATAGACATTCACATGAACTACTAGATGGCATTCAGATTTCCCAAATGCATTCATCCCAAACCAGACCCTAAAATATCAACTGCTAAATTTTAGTAATACTCAAGGTAGTCAATAAATTAAATATTCCAACACGAATTAAATATCCCAACATGCAGGTCCTGGGTGACAATTTTCACTACCGGTATAGAATATAATCTCATACCCTGGCGAAGGAAGACATGATTCAATTCACAGTCCATAAATTCAAGTTCGCAGCTAATTGAAGGATTATACCACCATCGAACGAATCAGATATAACTAGCTATTCCAACAATCAATTCACAGGTACGTCATGGTTACAACACACAAAAATTATGAGTAAAGGAAAAATGCAACCTAACTCCCAAACTCGATCTATGAAAATTGAGTCACCATCATAGAAAAATTTAATCTAGTATTATAGAATTATTTGTGACCTAGATATCATTTTACAATATACCTAAATTTCAAGATGAGGAAACCCACGCTAGGGTACACCCAAAGCAGAGGAAGGTCAAAGCCTACAGGGTTTAAACTATACTAGGTCGAGACCTATGTTTTACACTCAATTCACAGGAAAGCATCACACTCATGAAGGGGTATATCCCATGAGGACCAGGAATATTCAAAAATTCATACTCCCATCAAGAAAATACATACCTTACTCAAATAAGAGCTAATGTGTAGTCCTGGCTGAGGCAAGTGAATCGGTTTTCCAAGCCCGTATGGTGGAATCCCCCATTACTATAGTTGTGCCTTCCTCCCCCCTTTACACACTACCAACATGATTATATATCCCCTTGACACTACAAGGTTCCATAATGGTAACTCCAATTCCCAATAATTGATCCTGCTTGTCTATAACTGTCCTCCTTTCTTGTGCAGTGAATCAGCCTTAATAGTGCATGGTTTACTGGCCTTTTCCTTGCTGGATGCTAGAATTGATTAACCTATAATATGTATATTGGCGTGACCCATATTTTATCCACAATTAGTGCTTGCAGATGATTTAATTCTTTTTTTTCTTTTTATAGGCAGGGATACTTCATAGTGCAAATAAATTCTATTGCCACTCAACCAGGTTGCCTCTAGTAATGATAACACCTCACCACAATTCTCTTGTGCATGACAAGTCATGCTAGAGTTAACTCCCTTCTAATTTCAAGGGCACCAAACCCCTAATTTACTCAAGACTGTGCCACAATGATAACCTAATTATGAGTAAATCGTGCTAAGAACTAGAGTCCTTAAAATAACTAGAATAGGTGTGCGAGTTATAAAGTATTTATATCCATATTCTGTTGGAAATGTCATATATATATATATTAAGGTCACATAATATATAGGCTAAATGATGTGTCACCAAAAGCTTAGTCCAAGTAAATAGTATATTGCAATTTAATATAAATTGAGGTATGCCGGTGATGATATCTCCCTCTCAAGTTTTTAGGTGACTTCAACATATAATCCTTAGCCATCAATCTAAAGTTGTTTCTCTTTTATGTCGAGGTTAAAGTAACCTTCTCTATCACATATTAGAATTAGATTAACTAATCTAGTGTACCTGTTAGTTTTTCAACATTTAAACTAGCATTATGTTAGGATCTTTTCACTGAGAGAATAACAAGCACAGCAATAACATAAGCACACCACAAGAGACAAGAGAAACAAAGAGTTTTGATCAGGGAAACCATAAATGGAGAAAACCCCGCAACTTCCTCAAAGATAGAATCACCACAAGATGTAAGACCCCAAAACAGTAAGATGCACTCCCGACATCAGTAGTCTTCTAGTCCTAGTATATTTCCTTCTCCACTAGTGCGCCACACTTGAGAGAGCAAGTGATGTGTTTCACAAGTGATAAATAGAGAGACTCTCACTCTCTATTTATATTCTTCCGTTCACTTGAATTTCATTTTCACACGTAGGCTCAACCTAACAATTACTACTCGATCCTACACCTTAATTAGTGTATAATAACTCAAGTGCCTCGAAACTGTGGGGACTTGCCTAATGACTTGATATGACTTGTTTACATTATTAATCTTCCCGATCGGAACATCGAGGCATGATCACATGACTCAAATACATAATAGAAACATCCTAGAATAAACATCGGGTTACAATACATAAGATACATAGAAGAATACATTCCGAAGTTACATATACATCAACACTCCCTCTTAACTAGGAAGGTATTCTTTCGACATGATTTTTCAGCACTGGTCTTATTCTCTGTATCAACTAGAACATCTTCGTCTTCAAGTCATCTTTGTATTCAAGTCATCTTCATCTTCAAGTCATCTGGATCTGGATCATCTCTCGATCTGGATCGTCATAGAACTGGATCTGGATCATCACTTGATCTGGATCATCATAGAACATCATCACTGGATCTGGATCATTACTCAATCTGGATCATCATCACTGGACTGGATCTGGATCATCACTCGATCTGGATCTAGATCTGGATCATCTTTTGATTTGGATCATCACTGCTGGATCTGGATCATCTCTTGATTTGGATCTCTCGGAGTCATCATAACTGGATCTGGATCATAGCTCGATTTGGATCTCCTCTGGTCATCATCATGTGTGTACTATCTTGTCATAGGAAGTTCTACAGAGCCAGCCCTTTTTCATGCTGGTTGTAGGCCTAGCCACCAGGTAGGTCTTCGCCCAGCACTTACATCTGACCTGCTCGTCAGAAAGGCATGCCCAGCACTCACATCTAATCATGTAGTAAACTACAATCACATCAGAAAGGCCCAACACTCACATTCACCAGCATGGTAGGAACAACAACTACCATCTGTGAAATGGATCTGCACTTACATCTGACCTACTCATCAGAAGGGCATCACATCCATCCAGGCTGGAACCACATCTGCCACAATGATGAAAGATCCCTATTCTTTTCACCCAGGCTGGAACCACATCTGCCACAATGATGGAAGACTTTCAACCAGGATGGAACTACATCTGCCACAATGATGAAAGAACTTTGTTCTTTTCAACCAGGATGGAACCACATCCGCCACAATGATGAAAGAACCCTGTTCTTTTCACCCAGGCTGGAACCACACCCACCACAATGAAGAAAGATTTCTGCACTTACATCTGACCTACTCATCAGAAGGGCATGCACTCACATCTAACCTGGCAGGAACTAAATCCTGCACCCTCGTCAAAATGGCCCTCAGTCCCAGACTTAGCTACCTGGTAATTGACCAGGCGCCTTCACTCTCCCGGAGAGTGGTAGTTTCCCTTCCATTTGTCCTACTCGACAGAATGGCTAGCACTCACATCTGTCATGGGAGGAACTTAATCCTTTAGCCATGACCAGAATGGCTCGGCCCTTACATCTGACCTACTTGTCAGAATGGCTCTCTCAGTCCGTGACTAAGTGTTCCTGGTAACTGACCAGGTGCCTCCATTCCCAGAATGGCAGTCAGCACTCATATCTAACATGGAAGGAACCAATCCTCTCACCATGACAGAATGGCTCAGCCCTTACATCTGACCTGCTCATCAGAATGGATTTGAATATCTAGTACTCATATCTGACATGGAAGGAACCAATCCTCTCACGATGACCAAATGGCTCAGCCCTTATATTTGACCATGGAAGGAACCAATCCTCTCACCATGTCAGAATGGCTATGGGCTCATCACTTTCTCTTTGAAGGAACCTCGATCTGGAGAACACCAAGTCTCTCTTTGAAGTACTCAAACTTCAGCTTAGCCAATGGCTTCATCAATACATCGGCTATTTGTTCCTTCGTCGCAACATACAGGAGCTTCACTGCTCCTCTCTGCACCATATCCCTGATATAGTGATACTTGATCTCGATATGCTTCGACTTGTCATGAAACATTGGATTCTCTCACAACTTCACGCAACTCTGGTTGTCACAATGTATACAAGTAGCATCCAACTGGAGATAAAATATATAAGACAGTAGCTTCCGCAGCCATACTGCCTCACAACTAGCTGAACAAGCTACGACATACTCTGCTTCAGCTGTACTCAGTGCCACACAGGCTTGCTTCCTGCTAAACCAAGAGATCACACCTGATCCCATACTAAAGCAACATCCTGAAGTACTCTTCCCGTCGATGGCACTGCCTGCCCAATCTGAATCAACATAACCCTCCAGGTTAATCTTCTGATTCACATTGTACTTGAGCCCATAATTAATTGTACCCCTGCATGCTTTACAACCATTAGGTGAACATGTCTCAATGTGTTCACAGCAAAGCAAATATCTGGTCTTAGGTACATCAAGGACCCAATCATCTGATGATACATCGTAGCATCAATCGACTCTGATGAAGCATCACTTAATAGCTTCATGTTCAATTCCATAGGTGTGGTCATGCAGTCCATCATCCTGAACCTCTTCAATATCTCTACTGCATACTTCCCTTGTCCAAGGAAGATCCAATCTGTACTCTGCCACACCTCCATGCCTAGAAAAATAGTGCATCGACACATAACAGGAGCATCACTGGTCTTCTGTCTTCGAAGCAAAGATTGGAATCCTCTTTACTCTCAGTAAATCCTAGAGTCATCAGTAATCTGCCCATCCTGTTGTACCATGTCAAACCTTAGATCTTCTGTAGTCACTCCCTCTGAAGCGAAGCATCATACTCCCTCTATCTTCTGTGCTCTATGCACTGAAAACATTCTGTACTGGAGTGACAAGTAGCTTCCTATGCTACCAATATTCTATGTGACCATCTAGAGTATAGACTTGCATCTTCAACCTTGTAGCAAAGGTTAAGATCTTCATCAATCTCATCATGTATGTGTTTCAACTCTTACTGGCTGCAAATGTCTCTTCGTAGTCTAGGCCTTCCTTTCGTGAGAAGCCTCATGCTACGAATATTGCTTTATATCCCACGATGTTTCCATCAACTGCATGATGGAACTATGAACTTCTCTTCAGATCTTGATACTGCGCCCTGACATCATTCTTCTTGAACTGGTCTTCCCTTTCTTCTTGGTGGCTGGAAGGTTTTGCATCAATGATGTGATTGCACTCGTCATATTATTCTTCATTTTGAAATTTCGTCACTTGCTCTTCGGAACAAGTCTTCATTCTTCTTTGCTTGTAGGCGATTATGTATGCGGACTTTCCTACAAGTCAAATGCAATTGTATGGTTAGAGCATTTCATAAGGAATATTCATACTGGCAAGTTATTATGCATAAATATATGATCAAGCAACTACTTTAGCCAATACAACATTCATCCATATCTCATTGAAACTTTCTAGATGGCTTCCATCTCTACCAAAACAACATTGAGATTGTGCACTAATCCAATATGTTAGCAAATAGGTTTCATTCTAGATAAGTAGCAATGGAGATTTGTATAGCACCATGAGCTACTTACCCATCACATGCATATTAGTAGTATACTATCGTTAATGCAAACATCCTATCATGCATAATACATCAACTGAATATAAACAAATGCATAACAAAACAATATCATGAAATGACAATTGAATACTTATCTTTATTTGTTTCGAAGGTAGACTCCTTGAGCCTTCAGATTCATTGTCTTCTTCATTCATAATCACATCGTTTCTTATCCAAATGCTGAGGTGGATAAGAGGTTCTTCAAGAGTTGATTTCTTCATATTCCTCATTGCTTGAGGGATCTTCTTTGGATGTAAGAGCTTGATCTTCAATTTCTCCCATCTTCTCTTCTCTTCTTGCGATTCAAGCTTCTTCTTCTTCCCAAAGTCTGTTGAAGGTAATCACTTCCTTCTGGAACACATTCCTTGAATGAATGAATTCCATGATCCTGGGAGGCCATTCAAGGTGGCCATCACCGCTTCTACATTCTTCACTTCTGCTTCACGTTGTTCTTGATTTGAGATACTCTTATGACTGCATGGTCTCTGTATTCTAGATCTTCACATTCTTCAACTGCTTTCTTTAGGTCATATTCTGATTTTTGTTCTTTCCTTCAAATAGCTTGAAATTCTGGAATACCTTCAACATCTTTGCTTGCAATAGGTAGTGCTCTTTAATGCACATGTGCAAGCCTTCTATGTCAAAGCTCATTTGGCTCTACTATGTCATGGATCAAGGCTTCTTTTGGATGGCCCTTCAATTTGTACAAGCCTCCTTCTTGTTCTCCAATCACTACCACATCATCGATAGTCTTTCCTTTTGGCCACATGATGACTTGGCCATCTATGAATGCAACCCGCATTCCTTTTGCATCAATGCTGAAATGGAGAGAAGCTTCTTCTTGAGTCTTGGAACAAACAATACTTCTTTCATTGTTAGAGACTTACCAAAGTCTAGCTTGTATGAAGATTCCCCACTACCTTTTATTGGATATTGGTAGTCATCTCCTAGTTTCACCTTGTGAGGTGATTCATGTTCTGGCAGTCTTACAAAGGACTCCTTGAATCCCATCATATGTTTGGAAGCTCCACTGTCTATAAGCCAATCATCACTTCCATGAGTAATGTTACCTGTGAGAGCTAATATCAGAACATATTCATCCTCGCTTGAAGAATCTTCACTTTCATATCTGGATCTCTTTCTGGATGGTTCATCATCCTCTGCAGCATGAGCATGATGTCTTCTTTGGCCTCGTCTCCCTCTGAAACTGGAACCTCTATACTCATGTAGGTGTCCAATACATTTTCTTCAGAGAGATCATATACTTCCAAGCTTGGAATTTGTCAACTTCCCCAAGATTGTCACCAAGCTGATGTGATATATCATATTGAAATGAGAACCTCAAATGGAAATAGCAAAGGATTAGATCTTACCGATTTGAGGTGTCTGTCCTTGTCCCGGAGTTCATTGATCTAGGGTTTGTCACAGAAACCCTAATTTTCAAAACTTGGAATCTTTCAGATCTAATTGGATAAATAGATAGATCTCTTCAAATGGAGCTATCCAATGTACTCATTTTCTGAAAACAGTGGAGGGAAGCTCCGGGAACAGGAAGCCCTAGATTTCCAATTTCTTCTACAGAAATGCCTATTACTATTTCTATGATATCTCTGAAATTACGAATCCTCTATTTCTGAAATTTCACACTGAGGTAACCGCGCATGTTCCTGATCCAACACCATAGGTTTCATAAGAAATGGTTTCACCATTTGGTATTTATGAGTTGTTTCCCAAGGTGACCTGTTACAGGACTGTTCAGAACAGCAAAGTTGTACCGAATGACACGTGTCACTGGTTCATCTTCTGAGTCTAATATTCGGAACACCAAAATTACAGTCCGTGACCTTTCTATAACATCTTTAGAAATTCCATTTGGACCTCTGTAGCCCAAGATATTGTAATTCTCCCCAGGTGTCCTGTTTATGGATGATTTCTGGAAGAGGCTGGAACCCTAACTTTGAGAGATCTTATCTCCCAGAATATAGCGAACTGAGGCTGATTTTTGGACACAGTGTTCATAGGTATTTTATCTTCGGCTCCTGCAATTTTAAGCTTCTGATACTTCTCCAATCTCTGAATATAGCGACTGTACCAAAACGTAGCAGTTTTAGTATTTAGGGTTTCTCCTAGCTCAGGGTCAAACTAGGGTTTGACTTTCTCGGAGTTTCACCCAACCAAATTTCTTGATCCAGGTCTCTAAAATTCGGTTTTGATGAGAATAAAAATCCTATGCTGGTCTCACTCAAAAATTCCTCTTCTGTAGAAATCCCTAATTTCAACATCGAAACTGAAAATGCTTGAAATTGAATTCTGCATCGACAGAAAGATGCACCCTTCAATGGAGAGTCATCATAGCATACTTGTGCTAAAAATATGTGGAGGAATATCCACAAAATAGGAAGCCCTAGTTCCTATAGCTACACAATGTCTTCTTCTCAGGTTAGCTCTGATACCATGTTAGTTTTTCAACATTTAAGCTAGCATTATGTTAGGATCTTTTCACTGAGAGAATAACAAGCACAGCAATAACATAAGCACACCACAACAGACAAGAGACACAAAGATTTTTGATCGAGGAAACCATAAATGGAGAAAAACCCGCAACTTCCTCAAAGATAGAATCACCACAATATGTAAGACCCCAAAACAGTAAGATGCACTCCCGACAGTAGTAGTCTTCTAGTCCCAATATATTTCCTTCTCCACTAGTGCGCCACACTTGAGAGAGCAAGTGATGTGTTTCACAAGTGATAAATAGAGAGACTCTCACTCTCTATTTATATTCTTCCGTTCACTTGAATTGCATTTTCACACGTAGGCTCAACCTAACAATTACTACTCGAGCCTACACCTTAATTAGTGTATAATAACTTAAGTGCCCCGAAACCGTGGGGACTTGCCTAATGACTTGATATGACTTGTTTACATTATTAATCTTCCCGATCGGAAAATTGGGGCATGATCACATGACTCAAATACATAATAGAAACATCCCAGAATAAACATTGGGTTAAAATACATAAGATACATAGAAGAATACATTCCGAAGTTACATATACATCAACAGTACCTTAGTTAGGATAATCTCAGTGAGAACTCATAGCTCAGAACCTTATTTCTAGAACTATCATGCAATACTATAGAAACCAAATTTATGGCTCCTTAACCATTAGTTTTTCAACCTAGTAGTTTTCCAGTTTCCTGCCATCAAGTTGTGTCAATGTTTTATGACTTAGGAAGTTAATCTCCTAACTTTCAAGGTTTGTTCTAGTGGGGCCTTGGCCTTGAGCTCCTCACCAGAAAAACATAGTACACTAATATTCAAAATTACAAATTGTTTAGGGGTATACAGAAGGAACATTACATAGTTGCACTAAATTGTAACTCCCTATTAGAGCGTTGAGTATCGGATCTAGTAAGCACTAGGGTTTACTAAAAATAATTTAATAAATTACAAGTGAAAACAATTCAAGGAAAAATGTTGATCTCATCATACTTATTTATAAGTTATTAAATGAAATTTTGAATTTTTGTATTCTCATCAAAGTACTAAAAGCTACCACGTTATAGGAGAAAAATCTAACATGCAAGGATGTTTATAGTTTCCTATCCTAGTAGACCTAAACTATCTACCTACTTGACCTTAATGAAGAATTGTCATTAAGTGTAAGGATCATGGTATATGATGCCGAAAAGACATTGTTAACAAAATGTTAAATTATTATGTACTTTATACATGGTATGTATACATAATTAAATATATTAATAATATAAATAAATGAAAAAAGGAAGAAGAAGCTCCATCAATTATTATTTATTATTAAAAGATATAAATATTCCAAAACCTAAAAATTCTAACTAGGAACTAGAAGAAATTTTCTAAGTTAAAATATTAATAAATACCCAAAGTAATTGGAAATGGTTAAATCAAGAAACCAAGGTTTCTTTATTTAACTGTCCCTTTGACTGAAAAGTCTATCTATAAAGACTCAACCCAAGGAAAGGATTGGGGTTCTGATATATCATTATAGGAGTCACTTTTCTGCCAAATCGCTCTCAAGTAATTCTTGGAGAACTTTTTCCTGGATGGAAAAAGGAGAATTGATGTAGATCTAATACACCGGATAGGAAACCATACCTTAGGAGATCTAAGATACTTGCATGTTGGAGTACATCTTGGGGGGATCCAAATTAAAACCAGGAATGGTTTTGGGGCATGGTTGGGTGGAACGTGGTAGTTCCCAAGTGAATTGGTCATCAAAATAGAGGTCATATATATCTTAAATTGTTAATGCTAGTTATTTAAAAGTGTGCACGTTCATCCATTAAAGGAGCTTGAGAAAATTACAGGTATGAGTTCTTAGTATGCCAAATTTATTTCTAGCATAAATGTTGGCTTCTTTATGTAAAGGTTCATATTATATTTCTAACCCTAGAAATGATTGATCTTGCTCTATCTTATAGGGTTTACATTTCTTAAATTGTAACCCTAGGCTGCAAATGATACCTCATGCTATATTCAACTCGATTTGTTGAGTTAAGTTAGTTTCTGTATTTATCTTCATTACTTAAACTAGGTTTTGTTTCAAATTACTAATGATAGTTGTATTGTCAACCTTTCTTAATCTACTAACATATTCCATTTGTCAGTAGAGACATGTATAGATTAGAATAAATTAATCTTAAAAAAAAGATTTAAATAAATAAATATACAAACCAGATAACCTAAGGTACTATCTATAACTTAACTATTATATATATATAAACACATAAGGACATCATACTTAACCAAATACAAAAGCTATCTATAAGCTATTATGTATTTAAATCGAAGATAAATAAACCATTAAGACCTTTCAAGGCTTGCCTCATTAACTACAAATTAAATAGAAAATCATTTCATTTAAAAATACTTCATTGTAAATAACATTATAATTACATGTACAAATAATTCCAAGGTCCCATCTCATAAAACTCATAAACAATAATTATAAACATAGGTCATGACTTCGACCTTGTGGGTTCACAAACCATGTTGCAGGCCTCAATAAACAACCATATCATTTATGCATAAACCTTAAAAAAAATTACATAACCTACAATCTCATTCCATATAACGAATTAAACAATACATCATACTCATGAATCGTATCATGTATTAAACCATATAGAAATCATATTACAAAACCAAGTATTACAATGGGAACAAGAATCGAATCCTGTGGGCATACAAGCCTAACCCTCTTCCAAATAAAATATAAGGTATTACAATTAGCCATGAACATGATTCAAACCTTGTGGCTTTTATTTACCAATGCTGAGCTATACATTAAAGTATGCGGGATACACCAATTAAAATCAACACTATTAAATAAACAACAAAAAACCATTATGCTACAGCGAGGTCGTAATACCCTAGGTTCTTCCCAATGTTGTAAGCACAGCCTCGGCCAAGATAGATATTACATAGAGTCCATTTAAAGATCTAACCACAACAACAAAGGCCATCGTGGGATTGTACCCTTGGCATGTACATAATCTCCATTATAAATTAAAACCACAAAATCATTAAATAGTAAAACAACCACCTCAAGCTATGCAACATTCTCCAAAACCACGACATGCCAAATAAAAATACACAGTATGGAAAAATCAACAAACTAACTCTATTAATGATTAACCCCACAAGCTAATCAATGAAATATAAATAGTAATGCTACATTGGAGCTATTGTAGACACTAAGGGAAGGCTCAAGTCACTTATGGCATGGCCTTTACCCCGTGATGTCAACATTATAACAAATTATAAATACTGAACACGCAGACCACAATGAAGGCATTGCCATTTATAGACCCTGATAATAAACCATTATTGTAACATATTTTCCATCCACACACATCGTAAGCAAAATAACCAAATACACTTTATAAAACAAAGAGTATTTATATTATGCATAGGAATACCATCATCGTATTAAAGTCCACAAAGGCGTGCTAATGGGCTATGGCACCATTGCAAGCAATGGTGCAGCCCATGGATCAAAATCCCCAATCCTTTTATAATTTATGAAACCCCAAAAAAATAAATACACAAACCCTATGAGAAATGTGAATTTGCTCCATGGCCAAAACCACCACACCATTAATTTAAAAACCCAAGTTTGAGCATTAGAATCCCGAAGGAAAATTCAAACTCCACAGAGAACCCCAACGTCAAACAATGAAACAAAATGTAGACAGGCTGAGAGACAATAAGCATAAGCTTGTTAGCATTTCTTACCTTGCACTTCACTCAGAGTCAAACCCATGACAGAGACCGAGGCACACTACTCTTCCTCACCATCCCTTGACATGTGCAACCAAACATCGAAACCACGATTTAGAAGTATGGAAATGGTGGAGGCTTCAAAACAAAATGAAAATGAAAGCATGAAATCCAAATCAAAGCTCCCCTTCCACATCTGAAGGTCACCTCCATTCTCCCCCTATGGAGAACCAAGACCAAACCCCAAATCATCAGCAAATTGGCAAAATCATCGTTGTAATATCGTGACGTTTGGACCTAACACTTATAGGCATGTTCCTATTGATTATGATGATTATGTTGATGTTTTATTTTATATTGGGTCAAAAACCCCACTGCATATGAACATGATGGTTTGTTTTATATATATTGGGAGTAAGGCAATTATTGATGATATATGTATATGCTTATTTGTGTTGGGTGTGGAACCTGAATCACATGATTTATGATATGTTTTGTTTTGAGTGAGGAGCTCTGGAACAATTGAGTGATTGATGAATTGTGTTGAGCGAGAAGCTCTGGAACACATGAAAAGATAATTGGATATGTTGGGAATAAGCCCTAGAGCCTTCCATGTTTATTTTGAGCATAAGCTTTGAAGCAGCATATCCTTTGCCATAGTATCCCTAGGAGTATGATACAAGTACATCCTATAATTTAGTGTTGAGCGAAAACTCTAGAATTTCACTATGTTTGTAACTCCCTACTATAAGCATTGAGAATGGGATCTGGTAAGCACTAGGGGTTACTGAAAATAATTTATTAACCTCTGAGTGAAAACAACTCAAGAAAAATATTGATCTCATCATACTTATTTATAATTCATTAAATGAAATTTCAAATTTATGTATTCTCATCAAAGTACTGAAGAGATACCATGTTATATGAGGGAAATCCAACATGCAAGGATGTTTAGAGTTTCCTAGCCTAGTAGACCTAAGCTATCTATCTACTTGACCTTAATGAGGAAGTGTCATTAAGTTTAGTGATCATGGTATATGATGAGCAAAGACAAATGTTAACAAGAGTTATAATACTATGTATTATTAAACATCGTATGTATAAATGATTAATTATGATTAATTATATAATTAAAATAAAAGAAATAAGAGAATCTCCATCAATTATTATTTATTATTAAAGGAATAATAAATAGTATAATGCCTATGAAATTTTAACTAGCAACTAGTTAAAAGCTCCTAAGTTAAGTATTGAAAATTACCTAAGTAATTAAAAAGGGTTAAATCAAGAAATCAAGGATTTCTTGATTTAATTGTCCCTTTGACTGAAAATTCTATCTATAAAGACTCAAGCCGAGAAAAGGCTTGGGCTTCTAATTTTTATCTTTGGGGAATTATTATTCTGCCTCTTTTTCTCTCAAGCGTTTTCCTGGAGAATTTTCTCCTGCAATAAAAAGACGATTGATTTAGAACTGAAATCCAACTAAAAAACCTTAACTTAGGAGCTCTAAGCTACTTGCATGTTGGAGTCCATCTCGGGGGGATCGATATTAAAACCAGGAACGATTCTGGGTCATAGTTGGGTGGAACGTGGTAGTTCCCAAGTAATTTGGTCATCAAACAGAGGTCTCATCTGCATTGAATTATTAATGCTGGTTATTTGAGTGTGCAGGCTCAACCATTAACATAGCTTAAAATTTAGGTACAAAACCCTTGACTGCCCATTCTATTTTCCTAGAATAACTACTGGTTTATACTAGGTCGATGATTTCAATTCATATACTAACCCTGTAGGTTTGATTCGCTAGCTTAATAATCTTCTAGGGTTTGTATTCTTAAAATGCTAACACTAGGCTATATATTTTAATATATGCTCTATATATTTTAATATATGCTATATATTATGAGGGTTTGTATCCTTAATATTGTTTATTTATTATTCCAAGTATTTAGGTTATGCTTACTATAACTAGGTTTTTTTATCAATAGTATAATTATTTATTCCTTGGGTTTTAGTACTTTGTTGACATATTACATTTGTCAGCAGAGGCTTATTCCAAGTTTTAATTAAAACTAGTTCAAGAGTAAATAAACCATAATGCTAAATATGACTATTTATTAAGAGAACTAGAATATAAATTAAATCCACTAAGAACATATTATATCTAAAAAAAGCTAATCAAATCATTAAGAACCTTTCAAGGTGTGTATCCATATTACACATTAATATTAAAATACTCCACATAAATAAAACAACATTATAAATAATCAGAGGATGCATCATGACCATCCATGTGGTCCCTTATCAAAACTCTGTTTACATACATAATAATCCACAGTCCTATTTAAATTTCCCTAAGAACATAACATTAACCAACTAGTAATTAAAACTCTTTAAATTCAAATAGAGGTCATGACATTGATTCCCATGGATGTCCTAGACCTAAGGACAAAGCACAAATTAATAACCATAGCATAAATTTACAAACAATAATCGAATAACACAACCATGCTCTTGTTTTTTAAAAGAGTTAATAACCATAACTAATACATAATGCACATAAACCAATTCTTTTAATAACCCATAGTATTTACACATGGTAATGCCCATGATTAATTCCTATAAGTCATTTCTATTATTAATCTAAGGCCACGCTATACATTTGGTATGCATGAAAAAATTATTAATAACCACAATAATTCTAGTAAAAACATTGAAGCGCTATTATCTACTATTACATTCGCTACAATGAGTGTTAGAGCCCAATTCTATGTTACGTCCTCAACCACACTGAATCTTTTAAAAAGAAAGAGTTGTTTACAGTCTAAACAAAACAATGAATTCCATCATGGGTTTATAATCCCTGGATTCTACAAAACCAATGAATTCATAATATTAAATAACCAACTACTTTGCTAGCAAATCATCCTTAAAACTAAGCGTTAAAACATCGACAATAACGATGCATCAGAGTCATTGCAACGATGATGGGAAGGATCAAACCATTCATGACTTGGTCTCTCAACACCCACGTTGTTCACCAATTACAGCCCATTAAAATACTCAACACGTAGACCTCAAATGAAGGAAAATTCCTATGCTATAATTGACTTATTAAACCAAGAAAAATAATAAGAAATGTAACCATTCAAGTTGGGACAATGAACCTGTCATGAGCGAAGGACATACATGGCATCGCTTCACCTATTCGCTTCCCTTAAAACATAACTAGGGGATAATTATAATTGTATATAGAGCACCCACAAAGGCATGTGCCTCATCCAAACACAAGTATATAAACCAATGTCACAACATAAGTTTTCACACACAGTCACATTATTAAACGATTAACATATAATTTACATTACACAACACAGTAATCAAAATGACATGAGTAATTTATTAAAAATGCTGAGTATAAACATCATACACAGTAGATTAAATCACAGTGTCTCCACATAGTTGCTTCTGAATCCAAAACTAAGTCTATATGGGCATGCAAATGGGCTATGGCTCAAAGGCCCAAACCAGTTAATCATTACAAACCCAAAAAATTATACATAGAGCCAAGGGGAAACATGATTTTAGCTACAACCAAAGCCATTGAAACATTTAATAAAATCTAAGTCTGTAATCATATGCCTGAAGGTGAATTTTAAACCGCAGATTGAAACCCCAAAACCAAACAGCGAAGACAACACTCCGTTGTCCTAAGAGGTAGCAAGGATTGGGTTGTTGGAACGATTTCCATTCACCATTTCCATCATACAAGAACCAACGACAAGCTGTGAGCCATGACTCTCTCCATAAACCCCAACACCTACAACCATCCACAAACAAAAGGATGAGAAGCATGACAATGATAACTTGCAACAACGCAAACCATAGAAATGATAAGAGGACGAGCGAGGATATTACCTATAAGCTTATGAAGGTCGCCTCCATTTTCACCTTGTGCAGAGCAAGATCAAAACCCAAATCAAAACGAAGTGAATGACCAAACCATCATGTGCCGAAGCCCTAAGCTTGGCGCTATCATGTTCTCCCAAGAGCATTGAATGCACCAACTGGAAACCATTAACGCCATACAGAACCCACTCTCCACAGTTTAAGTTTTGTTGCATTACTATGTATGTCCACTTCCCACATGAAGGCTTAAACCCTGCTATCATATGGTTTCTACCATATGTTATAGCATCGCCACCCTATTTCCTATCACCATAACATTGAAACGCTTATGTTATAAACAAGGCTTAATATATTAAAATGATAAGGTTTAAGTGTAAGTCCATATATGATCTGTGCAAGTCTTAATTCAACCCAAGACTTATATATTAATATAATGTATGTACCATCAGTTTGAAACCTATTAACATGTGAACCTTAGGCTTCAGAATTAAACTTAATACAACACCATTAATCCCTAATATTTTGCTTAGTAAACATGGCATATGTAATATGCCATGTTAATTACTTTAACCATTATAAACCAATAAATTGGTTTTGAAGGCCACATATTTAACCTGCAAAATAGAAAACATAAGAAGCGTTAATAATTTTTATTAAACTAACATGTAAACAGTAATTAATGCCAAAATATGAAATAAAGTGTTATAGGACCCTAAGGGAGCATAATTACTGAACAAAAGCTTTAGTAGTAATAGTTAAACTGACAAGAATAGTAACTATACCTCTTATAATTTGGAGTCAATAAAAGAACCAAAGTCAACCAATGGTATGATCTTTAAAGTCACAATTTTCCGTACTCTTTATAGTTTCTGTCACAAGCATGAGCTGCATGTAAAGAGAGAAGGTTCCTTAGTTGAGAGAACTAACTAAGATTGCTAACAAGTAAACACATTTACCTCTCAAACCGTCTTGGGAGAAGAAGTCCCGCCACTCCAACCACTTTGTTTCCACAAACAATGTTAAGTTAGGATTCCATAATTAACAAGTGGGACAATGCAGAAAGGATGCAACAAATAAATCCAGTGAAGACACATAAACAAGAAAAGTGTAAACATAATACTAAGTAGTAAACAACAGTACACCATCATAAGTACATTAAAAATAATGACGGAAAGTAAACGACAGAACATAAGAACAACTTACCAATAACTAGAGGTACATGAAGTGTACAACAAAGTTCCGTAAGTGAATAATGTTCCATCTAGGTATTTTTTACTATCCTATAATTTTTTATTTTTTATTTTATTTTTTGGGACATTACAAGTGGTATCATAGCCTACTTTCAATACTAAGAGGCATATGGGCACACAAAACATTTACACAGAGAAAATAAAACATCTTGATTTAATATGTTACTAATAGAAATTTTTCTTCCATTTAATTTTTTTTGTGTTAAGAGGAAATTTTTACAACACTAATTAGTTTATGAATACTAAGGAAGAAAACCGTCATCAAGGAAAGATGGCCACCCACAGTCCATAAGTGGAGCTGGTGGTAGAGTTAATCTCAAATGTTTTGAAAAATATACACAGTCTTCAAGCTGAATTAAAAAGTGTCATAGAAGACAACCTTAATGAAAGGAAGGAACATCAAGCTATAAATGAAACCTTACTAAGAAATATGACGGGAGGAAGCCTGCAAGGTAAACCTACTCTGTCAGCAAACAGTTCCAAAAGAGAACCTTACCCAAAACAGGAAATCATCCTAAGAAAGGAGGAAAATGAATGTACCCCTGAAGCAACTAAAGAAGACCATCATAGTCCTTTTATTGGTGACTCAATTTCTCCATGGAGAAAGAAGAAAAGGACTGATCACTGTCATTAGGGGGAGTTTAGAAAAATAAGAACCCTGACCTATGAAGGTGAAGTAAACATTGGGGAAAAGGATGAAGAGTGGCTACTGGGAATGAGTAAGTTCTTTCAGGTTCATAGCTATTCAAGTGAGATGAAGGATAGGAATTCCATGTATAAATTGAATGGAAAAGAAGCAAGATGGTGGAAAGATTTAAAACACACCAAGAAAGATGATTTGTAGGAAATACGTTGGGATACTTTCCGAAAACTTTTTCAACAAAAATATATATTGGAAAGGTTCTTTAACATAAAAGTGAAAGAGTTTCACAAACTACACATGGGATCCATGACTATGGATCCGTTTATTAATAGATTTCTATATCTATTGCATTATGTACCATACATCAAAGAAGAAAAGGTTAATATCCAGTAGTTCCTAGGATGTATTCCTCCTAGTTTTTGGGACATGATTGAATTTGGCATGCCTAAGAATTTGGATACCACACTACACAAATCTAGGCTCTATTATGAGCATGGAGAGATAAGGCATGAGAACCTGAACTGAAACCGAGAAAATTCTAAAAACTTCTCTGATAACCACAAACCTCGGTCCAACCTACAACCATACTAAAAGAAAAATAACAAGTTTCAAGTGGACAAAAAATTTAATAGACCTTGTACAAAGCCTTATGTACTTGCTACTAATGTTAACAAACCCGTAGCAAGTGGAGCCAATGCTACCCCGCTACAAATCAAGTGTTGGAAATGAAGCGGGATTTATTATGCCTGAGATTGTAAGAACAAGACTGGTGGGGTTTTACACAAGCTACAAGAAGAACCAAATGTTAAGGACATAGTTGGAACACCCCATATCGACACAGCATTGGATGGTTGATAGGCAGATCATCAAGCTACGATGGTCGAGATAGAAGGTAATATCTTGAACACTTCTGTTTCAATACTTATTGATAACGGTTCTTTCCGGATCTATGTTGTGCCTAAATTTTTTGATATATGCAAACTAGGCAAAGTAAAACATGATAAACCTTAGCTGGTTCAGTTAGCCATAGGTACAAAGTGCAAGGTTTTGGAAACTGTTAAAGATTGTGAGGTAAACCTGAATGGTTTTCTTACAAAAGTAAACCTGAACATCCTACCTTTAGGAACGTATGATGTACTTATCGACATGGATTGGTTGGAACAACACTATGACATGCTCGATTGTTTGTATAAGTCTATATTGTGTACTGATAGCCTACATAATCAAGTGAAGGTTCAGGTCATTCCAAAGAAAGTTTCTGTAAGACAAATATCTTCCTTACAAGCAAAGAAATGTGTTAGGAAAGGATGGGTGTTGTTCACAGTAAAAATACAAAACATAGAGTCTGATAGGGAACAATGCATAGAATGCCTCCTCATTCTTGAAGAATTCAAGGATTATTTCTCGAGGAAATCCCTGAATTACCTCTGAAACAAGACCTAGACGTCTCCATTGAACTGACCCTAGGATCATTTCGGGCCTCCAAAGCCCTTACCGCATGAGTTCACCTAAGTTGGTGGATACCAAACTGCAGTTGCAGGAGTTGATAGAGAAAGTGTATATCTGACCTAGTGTGTCCCCTTGCGTTACACTGATATTGTTCGTAAAGAAGAAAGATGGTACGATTCAAATTTGCATTGATTACCGTCAGTTGAAAAAATGACTATAAAGAACCATTACCCACTCCCCTGTATTGATGACTTGTTTGATTAGGTGGGAGGAGCCAGAATATTTTCAAAGATTGACTTGTGATCTAGATACCATCAAGTACAAATTCACGATGAAGATATTTGAAAAACCATCTTTTGTATAAGATAGGGCATTTCGAGTTTGTAGTTATGTCATTCAGGTTGACCAATGCACCTACAAACTTTATGTGTATGATGAACAACATATTTAGTAGGTATTTGGATAATTTTTTCCTAGTCTTCATTGACAACATCTTGGTTTATTCCAAGAATAAAGAGGAACATGAAGAACACATTCGTGTAGTACTATAAGTGTTAAGAGAACACTAGCTTTATGCTAGGTTTAGTAAATGCGATTTTTACAAACCACAGATACAGTATCTAGGTCACATTATCTCCGATACAGGGATAGAAATGGACCCGTAAAAGATTAAGGAGATAAAGGATTGGCCTACCTCTACTAGTGTCACTGACATTATGTCATTGTTGGGATTAGCTGGATATTATCAAAAGTTCATTGAGAACTTCTCGAGAATCACTTTCCCCATGACTGCTTTGTAGAAGAAAGAAAATAAGTTCATATGGACTAACAAGTGTGAAGAAAGTTTTCAAAAGATTAAGCATCTTTTGATGACCGGACCGGTGTTGCGGATTGCGGATCTCGATGGAAATTTCCTTGTTTGCACAGATTAAAGATAGGAAGGACTTGGAGGACGCCTCTTGGAAAATGATCACGCGATCTATTACGAATCACAAAAGTTGAAAGAACATGAGAAAAATTACCCTACACATGATATTGAGTTAGCAGCCATCATCCATGCTTTGAGGATGCAAAGGCACTACCTCAAGGGAAGGAATTTCCTTCTGAAAATAGACAATATGAGTCTGAAGTATTTATTTGATCAACTAGACTTGAATGTGAGGAAAGAAAGATGGTTGGCTTTCCTCAGCAAGTACCATTTTGATCTTAAGCACATTAAGGGCAAGGATAATAAGGTTATTGACACTTTAAATGGAAGAACTCACATTATTTATGAGGTGAATTTGATTTAAATTGATGTAGATTTAAATGAGAGGATTAGAGCGATCAACAGAGTGGACCCCTTCTATGTAGAGATCCTCAAGAATGTCTAGGAAGATAAGTTATTTCAACAACAAAAACAATACAAGGTTGACAAATACAGAATGATATGGTCCAAGGATCGCTTGTATGTTCCAGAAGGAGAGGACATTCAGTCCAAAATCCTCACAAAATTTCATTGGCCACCCTACTCGGGGCACTCGGGATATCAAAAGATGATTTCCGTTGTCAAGAGACACCTTTTCTGGCCTAATTTAGAGGACGACATTGCAATGTTTATTTCAAAATGTCAAGAGTTCCAGCTATCAAGGATAAGCATCGGTATCCTATGGGATTGTTGCAGCCATTTCCCATTCCAGAATGGAAGTGGGAGGCTATTACTATCGACTTTATCAACAATTGACCGAAAAGTAAGAAGAAAAATGATTCTATTTTTTTAGTCATTGACAAGTTGTTGAAGGCAGCACACTTCATTCCTGTAAAGTCGACCTACAAGGCTATGAACATTACTGATATATTCTTGAAAGAGATATTTAGATTGCATGGGATACCCAAGGTAATGATCTCAAATCGAGATGTTAAGTTCACATGAAACTTTTGGAGATCTTTATTCTCTGGATTGGAGACACAGCTGAACTTCAACACTGCATATCATCCATAGACAGATGGGAAGACAGAGAGGGTAAACCAAATTGTCGAGGACGTGCTCCAAATGTATGTCATGAAAAATCCCACGAAGTGGGAGGATTACGGCCTGCATCTCATAGAGTTTGCGTATAACAATGGTTATCAGGTTTCCTCCAAGATGAGTCCCTTTGAGGTACTCTATGGACAGAAGTGTAGAACACCAGTTACTTTGGATATGCCATTGGATCAGCTCATGTTAGTGCCTGATTTGTTGATGGACTTGGAACTTTCCGTTACCAAGGACCAGGTGAAACTCAAAGAAGCACAAGACTGCCAAAAAATTTATGCAGATCGAAAAATAAGGATGCGGAATTTAAAATAGGTGATCATGTTTACTTGAAAGTAAAAGAAAAACAAATATCGTTGAGCTTGGGTAGGGGCGGTAAGTTAGCACCTAGATTTTGCTTACCTTTTGAAATATCGTCCAAGAAAGAGCTAGTGGCTTATGAACTAGCATTTCCCATGCATGCAAGAGTCCACAATTTTTTCCATGCATATTTAATAAATAAATATGTTTATGATACTAAACATGTACTTGTTGATTGGTCCCTATTACAGGTTGAATCGGAAGGGGATTTTTCCCCTAAGCCTACTCATATACTAGACAAGAGAGAGGTGCAACTTCATAAGTGCATCGTGGTCCAACTGAAAGTGCAGTGGAATCACTTTGAGGTTGACAAATCTACTTGGGAGAACGAGGCCACCATGAGAAAGGCTTACCCCACCTTGTTTCATGATATCGTTCAGAGTCCCTAGAACACCAGGGACGATGTTGTTCTAAGTGGGGAGGGATGTAATATCCTGAATTTTGGACCTAAAACTTATAGGCATGTGCTTATTGATTATGATGATTCTCTTGATGTTTTATTTTATATTGGGTCAAAAACCCCACTACATATGAACATGATGATTTGTTTTATATATATTGGGTGTAAGCCAATTATTGATGATATATATACATGCTTGTTTGTGTTGGGAGTGGATGATGAAGCACATGATTGACAAGATGTTTTGTGTTGAGTGAGAAGATCTGGAACACTTGAGTGATTGATGAATTGTGTTGAGCAAGAAGCTCTTCAGCACATGCATACTTACCTTTGTGTTCAATGAGAATCTCTGGAACACATGAAGAGATAATTGGATGTGTTGGGCATAATCCCTAGAGCCTTCCATGTTGATGTTGAGCATAATCTCTTGAGCATCGGATCCTTAGCCATTGTATCCCTAGGTGTATCATACAAGTACATATTAGCATTTAGTGTTGAGCGAAAGCTCTGGAATCACACTATGCAAGTAGCTTAGAGCTCCTAAGGTAGTTCCCAAGTAATTTGGTCATGGTTGGGTGGAACCTGGTAGTTCCCAAGTAATTTGGTCATCAAACAGAGGTCATAGTTGCATTGAATTGTTAATTCTGGTTATTTGAGTGTGCAGGTTCAACCATTAACAGAGCTTCAAATTCAGGTACGAAACCCTTGACTTCCCATTCTATTTTCCTAGAATAAATGTTGGTTTATACTAGGTAGATGATTTCAATTCATATACTAACATTGTTGGTTTGATTCTCTAGTTTATTAATCTACTAGGGTTTGTATTCTTAAAATGCTAACCCTAGGATGTAGATTTTAATATATGTTGTATATTACCACGGTTTGTATCCTTAAGATTGTTTATGTATTATTCCAAGTATTTAGGTTATGCTTAATATAAATAGGTTTTGTTATGAGTAGTATAATTATTTATTCCTTAGGTTTAGTACTCTGCTAACATATTACATTTGTTAGCAAAGGCTTGTTTCAAGTTTTAATTAAAATTAGTTCAGCAGTAAATAAACCAGAATGCTAAATATGACTATTTAGTAATAGAACTAGAATATAAATTAAATCCACTAAGAACACATTATATCTAAAACAAAGCTAATCAAATCATTAAGGACCTTTCAAGGTCTCTATCCATATTACAGATTAATACTCGACATAAATAAAACAACATTATAAATAATCAGAGGAGACATTGTGACCATCCATGTGGTCCTTTACCAAAACTCTATTTACATACAAAATAATCCACATTCCTATTTAAATTTACCTAAGCACATAGCATTAACCAACTAGTAATAAAACTCTTTAAATTCAAATAGAGGTTACAACATCGATTCCCATGGATGTCCTAGACCCAAGGCCAAATCACAAATTAATAACCATAGCATAAATTTACAAATAGTAATCGAATAACCCAACCATGCTGTTGTTCTTTAAAATAATTAAGAACCATAACGAATACATAATGCATAGAAACCAATTATTTTAATAACCCATAGTCTTTACACATGGTAACGCCTAGGATTAATTCCTGTAGGTCATTTCTATTATTAATCTAAGGCCATGCTATACATTAGGTACACATGAAACAATTATTAATAACCACAATACTTCCAATAAAAACATCGAAGCATTGTTATCCATTATTACATTCTCTAGAACGAGGGTTAGATCCCAATGCTATGTTACGGTCTCGGCCACAAATCTTTTAAAAACAGAGAGTTCTTTTACAGTCTAAACACAACAATGAATACCATCATGGGTTTATAATCCTCGGATTCTATAAAACCAATGAATTCATAATATTAAATAACGAACTACTCTTCTAAAAAATCATCGTTAAAACTAATAATTAAAATATCTACAATAATGATACATCAGAGTTATCGCAGCCATGATGGGAAGGCTCAAGCCAATCACAGCTTGGTCCCTCAACACCCATGCTATTCACCAATTATAGCCCATTAAAATACTCAACAGGAAGACGTCAAACGAAGGAAAAGTCCTGTGCTAAAACCACCTTATTAAACCAAACAAAATAATAAGAAATGTAACCATTCAAGCTGGGAAAATGATCTTGTCATGAGCCAAGGACATACATGGCATGGCTCCACCTATTCATTTCCCTTAAAACATAACTAGGTAATAATTATAAATGAACACAGAGCACCCATGAAGGCATGGGCCTCATCCAAACACAAGTATTTAAACCACTCTTGCAGCATAAGTTTTCACACACAGTCACATTATTAAACCATTAACATAGAATTTACATTACACAACACAGTAAGGAAAATGACATCAGTCATTTATTAAAAATGCAGAGTATAGGAATCATACATAGTATGGTAAATCGTAGTGTCTCTACAAAGTCGCTTCCGAAGCCAAAACAAAGTCTATATGGCCATGCCAATGGGATATGGCACCATTGCAAGCAATGGTGTAGCCCATGGATCAAAGGCCCAAACCGGTTAATCATTACAAACCCAAACATTTATACAAAGAGCCAAGGGGAAACGTAGTTTTACCCATAGCCAAAGCCATTGAAACATTTAATAAAATACAAGTCTATAATCATATGCCCGAAGGTGAATTTTAAACCCCACATTAAAACCCCAAAACCAAACAGTGAAGACATCACTCAGTCAGGCTGAGAGGTAACAATAATTGGCTTGTTGAAAGGATGACCGTTCACCATTTCCATCATATAGGAACTGATGACAAGATTTGAGCCACGACTCTCTCCATAGACCCCAACACCTGCAACCATGCACAAACAAAATGATGAGAAGCATGACAACGATAACTTGCAACAATACAAACCATAGAAATGATAAGAGGTCGAGGGAGGATCTTACCTATAAGTTCATGGAGGTTGCCTCCATTTTTCTTTGGGGAGAGCAAGATCAAAATCCAAATCAAAACAAAGCGAATGACCAAACCATCATGTACCCAAGACCTAAGCTTGGGGCTTTCATGTTCTCCCAAGAGAATTGAATGCACCAAGTTGAAACTAGTAATGCCATACAAACTCCACTCTCCATAGTTTAAGTTTCATTGCATTACTATGTTTGTCCAATTCCCACATGAAGGCTTAAACCCTGCTATCATATGGTTTCTACCATATGTTATAGTATCACCACCCTATTTCCTATCACCATAACATTACAACACTTATGTTATAAACAAGGATTAATATATTACAATGATATGGTTTAAGTGTAAATCCATATATGGTCTGCACTGGTCTTAATTCAACCCAATACTTATGTATTAATACAATGAATGTACAATAGGTTTGAAACCTATTAACATGTGAACCTTAGGCTTGAGAAATAAACTTAACACAATACCATTGATCCCTAAGCTTTAACCATTATAAATCAATGGCTTGGTTTTGAGGGCGGCGTATTTAAACTACAAAATAGAAAACATAAGAAGAGTTGATAATTTTTAATAAACTAAAACATTAACAGTAATTAATGCCAAAATATGAAATAAAGTGTTGTAAGATCCTAAGGGAGCATAATTACTGAACAAGAGATTTAGCAGTAATAGTTAAATTGACAAGAATAGTAACTATACCTGTTATAATTTGGAATCGATAAAATAACCAAAGTCAACCAACAATATGATATTTAAAGTCACAGTTTTATGTACTCTTCAAACAAGTTTCCATTGGAAGCATGAACTGCATGTAAATAAAGAAGGTGCCTTAGTTCTTAGAAGTAAGTTAGCCTGCTAACAAGTAAAAACATTTACCTCTCAAACATCATGGGAGAACAAGTCTTGCCACTCCAACCACTTTGTTTCCACAAACAAACTTAAGTTAGGAATCCATAATTAACAAGTGTGACAATGCAGAAAGGACAAAGCATATAAATCCAGTGACAACACGTAAGCGACAAAAGTATAAACATAGTGACTAAGTAGTAAACAACATCACAACATCAGAAGTAAAATACATTAAAAATAATGACTGAAATTAAATGACAGAACGTAAGAACCGCTTACGAATAAACAGAGGTACAAGAAGTGTATGATAGAGTTCTGTAAGTGAATAATGTTATGTCTAGGTAGTTTATACTAGCCTATAATTTATTTTTATTTTTATTTTTTATTTTTGGGGACATTACAATCGTGGTCCAAACCTAAGTGTGGGCTTCCATGAAAACCAAGGTGCATTAATGGCACTAGTTGGTTTCCACTACCAAATCCAAAACCCACTATGCCATAGCTTGGTAACGTCAAAATAATATTGGTCTCCATTGCCATGCAATGGTTAAACCCATTCAGCATATGTTTCAACCTTATAATATATTCACCACTCCAAAATATTACACAAGGTTTATGTAATGTCCTCGAACCTCTTAACGACAAAGAGGACGCTACCATAACACTATCTATCCAAGCAACTAGCCCCATGAATGTAAAATAAAATGCATTGGACTCAAGATACATGGATGCATAAATAATTATCGTTCAGCGGAAGAAAATCACATTTAATTCAAGCATTCAACACACTTTAACATGTTCATCATAGTTCATATAAACAATATAGTTGCATGGGTTAATTCATAAGAATACTTATCTTTGAACAAAGCTCCCTGCAACCAGCTATGTTGCTGCAACGTTCCACCCAACCATAGGCAACACCGCCAACAACACCGCCACCCCTGAGCTGGCCATGAATCCCCAAGGAAAAGGAAACTAGTAGGCTCAAAAATAGCCCAATATATGTCAAAAATCAGTCAAGCCAACATGGTTGGGTTTATCAGATGAAGAGTACACAACAGCACATAACAAATCCAACAAGTTGGACTTATCAAGTTATCAGGAAATGGAAGAACTATCTGCTAAGCTGGTGGGCTCAATGAAGAGCTAAGGACTCCTACACCAAAACTAGCTTGACTCCTAGGACATCCACACACACCCAACACAAGGAATCATTCCCTTATCTAGTGCATAGTCCCTCAGGACATGACTTCCCTTCCAGTGCTATTCAGGGGGTGTAGAGAAGAGAGTCAACCCTCTAGCTCTGTCTATGAGGCTCCTGCAAAACACTAGGTTGTCAAGAAGACTCTTTTCCACTCCTACACAAAACGAAGACCAATTGCATCCAAAACAATATACACCATTTATGGGTAGAGGAGAACAATTTAGCCACAAAATTAATTTCCAAAGAGTGTAAGAAAAACCCACTAACAACAAATCGTATCCCAGGGATGTTTTGTCCCTAACGTGGCCAAAAACGAAATCAACAGGAACAACCAAAAGTATGTGGTCTCTCTTCAAAATTGCAAAGCAAAACAAAAATGATTTTCAGATTGGTAACATTGGGGAAATGCAACATAAATCATTGGGGAAGAGCTCAACCACAAGAACATCACAAAAACGAGATTCCCAAACTCCAGGAAATGAAGAATGACCATCCACATGAGGAATAAATACATACTAAATCCAAAAATCGTGGGTTTCACACTCAGGAAATGCCCAACCGCTTGAGAGAACACCAACATGGGTGAATGATGAATATGAAAACACCCAGGAGCTCCAATTCATGTAGGAGAACACACCACCAGCAAAATCATGGAGGTAAAAATAACTCCTAAGCTTCCCTGCATGAGAAAAATGAAGAACGTGGGTGTATGGGAAAATGTCATGCATTTTTGGGTGTTTATTTTCCCCAAAAGTCAAAATTGATTTTCCCCAAAATGGGTTTTTCCCAAATTCTAAATTCATTCCCATACTCTTGCGATCCCCATGCAATAACTACTTCAACCAATTTCTAGGAGAGTTTAATGATTGGAGAAAAAAACAAAATGGGTGGTTGACTGTTTGATGGGTTCTCCCTTTGACACTTGGATTTCCCCTATTGGCCCAAAGGTTTAAATAATTTCCCTCCCTATTCCTTATGAAAAATCATGTCCTTTTCATTATGGTTGCATTGACATAGCTACTTGTCGGTATTTTAATTAAAATGCATATTTACATGATGCCAAAAATTATAATGTGTTGGATAGCACGATAGACCATCGGCAATGATTTTAATCACCGAAACATAAAAAGTTAAATCGATGGTGTGGATTTTTCCTATAGCTCCACACCACAATTAATTACAATATATAAATCATATACATTTAATGCAAACATGGTCAAAACTGGGGTGTTACAATGTAATACACTGCATAGTTAAGGATTGTGCAAAGTCCAAGTATGGTATGCGCTAGTCCTAAGTCAAGCCACAAGGCATGAAACATAATAACATATAAACCATAGGCTGAAAAGCCTTAACTTAATACAATGTTAAATGTCCTAATCTTAACGCTTAGTGAACATGGCATATATAATATGCCATGTTAACATTTAACCCTCATAAAATTCAAAGGTTTGTTCTTATGTAACGTCCCCGACCCCTCGATCGGCGAAGAGGATGCTACCATAATGCTATCTACCTGGGCATTTAGCCCCATAAAACATAAAATAAAATGCATTGAACCAAGATAGACAAATGCATAAATAATTAACATTTAGCGGAATCAATTACATTTAATTAAAGTATTCATCACATTTTACCATGTTCATCATAATTCACATAAACAATATAGTTACATGAGTAATTACACAAAAATACTTATATTTGAATGAAGCTCCCCGCAACCAGCTATGTTGCTGCAACGTTCCACCGAACCATAGGCTAGTGTTTTTCATAATCTTTCAGCAACACTGCCACCCCCGAGCTCGGCATGATTTCTCCAAGGAAAAGGAAACTAAGAAGACTCACACATAGCCAAAGATATGTCAAACTCAATCAAGCCAAAGCCATGTTTGGGTTTATCAGATTATCAGGAGATGGAAGCATTTTTTGCTAAGCTAGTGGGCTCATTGAAGAGCTAAGGATGCCTACACCAAGACTAGCTTGACTCCTAAGACATCCACACACATCCAACACAAGGAATCATTCCCTTCTCTGCTACACAGTATCTCAAGCCATGAATTCCCTTGCAGTGCTATTCAGGGGGTGTAGAGAAGATAGCCAACCCTCTAGATCTTTCTATGAGGCTCCTACAAAGCACTAGGTTTGTCAAGCAGACTCCTTCCCACTCTTACACAGTCCAAAAAATAATTTCACACGCAACAATATACACCATTCCTAGGTTTAGGAAAATAGTTCAGCCACAAAATTTATTGCCAAGGAGGGTAAGAGCAACCCCTGACAACAATTCGATTTCCCAGGGACGTTTTGACTCTACTGTGTCCAAAAACGAATTCATTACACCACCATTACAATGTTGGGCATGGATAAAATGTCCTTGAAGGTAAAATCATAGAGGGTAAGTGGTTAAAACATCCCTAGGAGACAAAATCAATTTCATCAAATGTTCATTGGCTTCACGTGGGAAGAAATAGCCTACATAGACCACAAAAAATGTGAATCTTCTTTTCCCACAAATTTTGATGACGTTGATGGAATTACAGGAACCAAATGACTTCCATAAACTCCCAAAACGAAAAATATTCCTTTCCCACTTGCTAAACAACACCAAAAACATATTTTTGGGCATGCAAGATGAGGAAAATGAGCAAAAATGTGAATGTAAAATAGCTCCCAAGTTTTTCCCGTGTGACCAAATGAAGAATGTGGGTGTATGGGAAAATGGGCATACATTTTCAGTGTTTTCTTTCCCCAAAAGTCAAAAACAATTTTCCCCAAATTCAAAGTTCATGCCCATACTCTTCCCATCCCCATGCAATAACTACTTCAACTAGTTTTTGGAAAAATTAAATGATTGGGTGAATGACACAAGAAAGGTAGTTGACTATTTGATGGGTTCTCTCATTGACATTTGGATTTTCCCAATTGGACCGAAGGTTTAAATAATTTCCCTCCCTACTCCTTAGGAAAATCATGCCCCCGTCTCTTTTAATGTTGCATAGACGTAGCTTGTTGTGGGTATTTTAATTAAAATGCATATTTACATGATGCCAAAACTATAATGTGCCGGATAGCACGATATACCACCAGCAACTATTTTAATCGTCCTAACATAAAATATTAAATGGATGGTGGGGATTTTTCCTTTGGCTCCACACTATGATTAATTACAATACATACATCATATACATTTTTAATGCAAATGGGGTAATAACTGGGATGTTACATCTTAAGCAAAGATAATCACCTGCAACCATGAAAACATAGGAGGTGTTAATAGTTTTTAATAAAATAAACATCAAACATAAAATATATTAAGTTATGAAAAGACAAAACATAAAACCATAATGATGCATAAGTTGTGTATAGGAGATTTAGCCATGATAGCTAAGTCGACAATAATAGCACTTACCATGTATAAATCTGAGTCGGTAAGGAACCGTAACAACTAGCATTGGATCCATTAGGATCAAGAGGTTCAATACTCTTTAAACAAGACCCTGTCACAAAGTATGAACTACATATGAAATAAAATAGGTACCATAGTTCAGAGAACTAAGTAACCCTGTGAACAATTAAACACCTTTACCTCTAAAACCGTCATGGGAGAATGAGTCCCTCCACTCCGCCCACTTTGTTTCCACAAACAAAGTTAAGTTAGGACTTATAAATAGCATGCACGACTATGCAGAAAGGACTAAGCAATTAAATCTAGTAGTGAAACATACGCGATACATGTATAAACATAATACTAAGTAGTAAAGAACAATATGACATTGTAAGTAAAATACATTAAAAACAATGACTAAAAGTAAAAGACAGAATGTAAGAAAATCTTACAAGTAAACAGTGGTACATGAAGTGTACGATATAGTTCTGCAAGTGAATAATGTTCCGTCTGGGTAGTTATTACTAGCCTATAAATTGTTTTTTCAATTTTTTGAGACAATACAAGTGGTATCAGAGCCAAGTTTCAATAATAAGAAACCTATCGGTGCACCAAGCACTTACTACAAGGAAAATAAAGTATTATATTAAATTTGTTACTAACAAGAAATTTTTCTATTATTTAAATTTTTTTAAATTTCAGGAAACTTTTACTGAACAGTTCAGTTTATGAACACTGAGGAAGATAACAGTCGAGAAGGAAGAATGAACACCCCAACCCTAGAAGGAGAACTAGTGATGGAGATGAATTCTGATATTTTGAAGACTATAGATAGTCTCCAAATAGAATTGTGAAGTCTCAAAGAATATAGTATGAATGAAAGAAAAGAACATCAAGCTATAAATGAAGCATTACTAAGAAATATGATGGGGGGAAGCTCGTAGGGTAAACCTACCCAGTCCACAAACAGTTACAAAAGAGAACCTTACCAGAAACTAACCAGAATCCCAAGAGAAGGAGAAAAGGAGGAACATACCCCTAAAGAACCGAAAGAAATATCACAGTCCTTTCAGTGATCACTCTCTTTCTCCTTGAAGAAAGAAACAAAGAAGTACTAACAGTATTCAAGGGGAGTTTCAAAAAATAAAATCCCTGGCCGATGAAGGTAAAGTAAACACCAGGGAGAAGTTAGAAGAGTGGCTTCTGGGCATGAGTAAATATTTATAGGTTTACAAATATTGAAGTGATATGAAGGATCGACTTTCCATATCTAACTTAAATTGAAAAGAAACAAGATGGTGGAGGGATTTAGAACACACCAAGAAAGATGAGCTACGGAAAATACGCTGGGATACTTTCCGAAAATTTTTCCAAGAAAAATATATGTCGAAAAGGTTCATTGACCAAAAAGTTAAAGAGTATCATGAACTATGCATGGGATCCATGACTATGGATGCGTTTATTAACATATTTCCAGATTAGTTAGATTATGTAAAATATATCAAAGAAGAAAAGGTAAAGGTCTCGCACTTCCTAAGATGTCTTCCTCCTATTTTCGGGGACAGGATTGAATTCGACATGCCTAAGACTTTGGATACCACACTACATAAATCTAGGCTCTTTTATGAGCATGGATAGCTGGGGAAAGAGAACATGAACCGAAACAGAGAAAAGTCTAAGAACAACTTTGATAACCCCAAACATGGGTCCAACTTACAGCCATACAGAAAGCAGAATAACATCTTTCAAGAAAACATGAACTTTAATAAATCTGGTACAAGGCCTTATGTACCACCTGCTAATGTTAACAAACCAGTAGCAAGTGGAGCCAATGATACCCCGCTACAAATTAAGTGCTAGAAATGCAGCGGGCCTCTTTATGCCGGATATTGTAAGAACAAGATCGGAGGGGTCTTGCACAACTTACAAGAAGAGCCAACTATTGAGGACATAGCTGGCACACTGTGGATCTATGCAACATTCGATGGATGACAGGCATATCATCAAGATACAATGGTTGAAATAGAAGGTTAGACCTTGAACACTCGTATTTCAATATTTATTGATCCAAGTGCTTTCTAGAGCTATTTTTCTCCTAAAATTGTTGAGGAATTCAAACTAGCAAAAGTAAAACATGATAAAACTTGCCTGGTTTAGTTAGCCATAGATACAAAACGCAACATTTCAGAAATTGTTAAAGAATGTGCGGTAAACCTGAAAGGTTTTCATACAAAAGTAAACCTGAAAATCCTACCTTTAGGATCATATGATGTACTTATCGACATGGACTGGATGGAACAACACCATGTCATGCTTGATACTTTGCACAATTCTATCTTATGTACTAATAGCATAGGAAACCAAGTGAAGGTTTAGGGAATTCAAAAGAAAGTTTGTGTAAGACAGATATCTCCCTTACAAGTGAAGAAATGCGTTAGGAAAGGTAGAAAGTTGTTTGTAGTAAACATCTGAGACATAGAGTCTGATAGAGAGAAACACATAGAATAAATCCTTTTTCTTGAAGAATTCAAGGATGTGTTTGTTGAGGAAGTCCCAGGATTACCTCCGAAATGAGACGTAGAATTTTCCATCAAACTTACCCTAGGATCAGTTCTGGCCTCCAAACTCCCTTACCGCATGAGTTCACCTGAGTTGGTGGAAGTCAAACTGCAGTTGCAGGAGTTGATAGAGGAAGGGTATATCAAACCCAGTGTGTTTCCTTGGGGAGCATTGATATTGTTCGTAAAGAAGAAAGATGTGAATCAATTACCGTTAGTTGAAAAAAATGACTATCAAGAACGGTTACCCACTCCCCAAGATCGATGACTTGTTCGATCAGGTATGAAGAGCCATAATCTTTTCAAAGATTGACCAGTGATCTGGGTACCATCAGGTACAAATTCATGATGAGGATATTCACAAAACTGCCTTTCATACAAGGTAAGAGCAATATTATTTTTTAGTGATTCCATTCGGGTTGACCAATGCACACACGAACTTTATGTGTATGATGAACATCATATTCAGTAGGTATCTAGATAAGTTTGTCTTGGTCTTTATATATGACCTATTGGTTTATTCAAAGAATAAAGAATAACAAGAAGAACATCTTCATAGAGTACTACAAGTGTTGAGAGAACACCATATTTACGCTAAGTTTAGTAAATGTGATTTTTACAAACCACAAATACAATATCTAGGTGACATTATCTCTCAAAGAAGGATAGCTATGGACCCATAAAATATTAAAGCCATAAAAGATTGTCCTACCCCAACTACTGTCACTAACATTAGGTCCTTTTTGCGATTAGCCAGATATTATCAGAAGGTCATTGAGAACTTCTCAAGAATCGCTTGCCCCATGATCTCTTTGCATAAGAAAGCACATAATTTTTTTATGGTATACTAAGTGTGAGGAAAGTTTTCAAAATCTTAAGCAGCTTTTGATGAGCGCACCGGTGTTACGAATTGCGGATTCTGATGGGGATTTCTTTGTTTTCATGGAGTCCTCTTGCAGAAAGATCACACGATCTATTATGAATCACAAAAGTTAAAAGAGCATGAGAAACATTACCCTACACATGATCATGAGTTAGCTGCCATCATCCATGCTTTGAGGATGTGGAGGCACTACCTGTAATATTCATCTTTTGTACACTTCAATACTTTGTAAATTTGAATGCTTATTGTACTTGTTCTTCTAGTGAGAAGATAAAGTCCAAGGCCACACAAGTAGAACCTTGTAAGTTGGGAATTAATTTTCTAAATATATGAGACTTGAGACGTTGACACCACTTAAACGATGGGTAAAGGAATCACTAGTGGGAGAGGCTAGGGGTTAACAAGGCCTCGGGGATATAGTAAAGGTTAATCTAGTTCTTTACAATTAGGATAGCATAGAAATTGGAAGTAGCTACCTAATTATGGGTATTTTTTGTAGTCACCAAATGTCGGGTAAGAGAGACATTAAAAAAAATGAACATGTAAATATGAAACATACATACGTATATATATATCTATATATGAAGTAATGGGTATATTTATATATATAAGACATTATATACATTTATGAATTAGACATGTATATACACACACACACACACACTTTAAAGAAAGGAATAAGGTACACTTAGGAGGCTCCAGTAATTAAATACCTCCTCTTTAAGGAAGCGGAATTTGGGCTTGATATGGAGGAATCCTAACAAAAATCAATTACACCTTAAGCGAGTTTTGGGAAGTCGCTACCACAAAGTAAGCAGGACAACACCATGTGTCTTAAGTTTCTGTCTTTTATCAATATAGTTTTCCTTCAAAAGGAGGGAGAGCCAAATGGAAAAGGGGGAAGCTAAAGGGAAAGGGAGCATTGGTTCTTTCATTGGGATGATTCCTTGCCATCCATGCCTACGTTGGGGATTGGTGAGGTATTTTTAGATGTGATTTGGGATACTTTAAAAGGTGAATACCCTAACTCAAACCACAAGGAGGCATACCAAAATGAAGTGAAGATATAACTCGAGAAAGATGCAAGGAAGGGGTGTGGACTCTACATGATCTCAGAGTTGGTTTCCGGTTGCAGAACGATGAAAATTTATGCTTTAAAGATATGCTCTTGTAAGCACCTTCTAGTTTTTGGTGTTAGTGCATGCATAAACAAGAGATTATGATTGTCATTTCCATAGCCGGTTTTTATTGGGAATTGGAAATATGATGGAGGACTGAGATCTAGATCTGATCCCAAAACATTGCATGGTATGAAATTCTCCCAATTGATTTAATAATCTTTGTCTTCCTATGCTTTAATAATAAATAGATCTATATATATATGCATAAATCGTGATCACTCTGCCTGTGTTTGAACAAAAAGGAATCTGATATATTCCTACACTGTAATGTCTGACTTCCTGTACTTCATTGACCAAGGGATAGGTATATCATAAAGTGTGATTTCCTCTGCATGTACTTAATTAATAAATAGGATATGCTTTGTTCATAACCCGGTTGGTATTGTTGATACCCTTTGTGTCTTGTTTAGAAAATAGGATCTATGCCTTTGATGATCTGAACTAGATCTATACTATTGACAACCTCTCCATATTGATGAAAGGGGATCTATGTATTTTTATCTGAACTAGATCCATATCTATTGCGTGGGTTGAAAACAGTTATGTGTTTTGGGTTCAAACCAAATATGTATACACTCTATGTGTTAGGGTATGAGTCTTTGATATGTGTATCGACCCACCAATCCTTGTTGCATTGTTTTTTATTTTATTGGTGATTCAAAAGAAAATAATTAATATGAGCTTTGGGTTGTGTTGCATTTATTCGATATAGATTGGTGGATTTGAACTCCATTGATGTTAGCAGGAATATTTCACCTTTTGCGGACAAGAGCTGTTCCTCTAGTCTGAATGGTTCAGATCCAGAACAAATGAACGACAAAGGAGGAAGACATCAAAGCTAAACCTGTGTACATGCAATCAGATTAAACATGCAAACACATCAAAGCTACTAGAACATAATCTATTAATCCATATTAGTGACTAAGGAATCCAAAAACATTTAAACGTGAAATCAAACAACAACAGTAAAGTGGGATGGAAATCAGCTTTGCATTAAGATTAAAATGGAGAAGTTTACAACCAATGAAGCGTTAGTGTTGACATGCATCTCCATGAAACCAAAACTTTCATCCCCATAAGCTCCAACTTTGCTCTCTATGCTCTCTAATGGTTTGGGCCATGTGGTCAATCCAACAACATAACAATACTTTAATGGTTCTCTCCCTCAACCATGGACATGAGCTTGTATTTATAAGGATCAATGGATAAGAATGGTTGAGAAAATTGTGGATCAGGTGGCCTCTAAGATCCTAGGATGATGGATCCTGAGCTCAATTGACCCATAATGATAGGGATAAGGGAGGACATGAGGCTCATGATCTAGAAGCCTCAAGAATATTCTATTTTTCCCATTTTACCTAGGGTACTACTTTTCTCCTTCTATGACAGAGCGGTTCAGGTAAGAAACACTTATTGAGCAAGGGCTATAAGTGGTGGCGCCGCTTATGGACAACAAGGAATAGGCAGTGTGAGAAAGGTACCGCTCATGGATAAAGGGGAAAGCACGTTGCTGAGTATTTTAATGAAAGACTAACAAACACATGGGTTTCCACTCCAAGTGTTGGGATTAACGGAAAGTAGGCATGTCAAAGGTCTTATCACATGATGATGATAGGATTTTGGTATAACGGGATGCCCCCCAAAGCATGAGTCTTAGAGGGATATGGTAAACGAGAGCTTTGAGAGAATAGGTCGTCGCTACGAGGTGAAAATGTCAGCTTGATTAGAGCATGTCATTAAGTAGGCATCTGTAGTACCACAATATTTTGACTCATAGACACAAGTAACCAAATCATGGCTATAGACCAATACAAGGCAAATCGATGGGAGGAATAAACAAGCATGGCTACTCGAATACAACATAGATCCATGTGATAGAGGACTCAAACTTGGACATAGCTGGAAGACATACAATGTATATCTATGTCATATAGACACAAATTTGAGCATAGCAATGACCATACAAATGTGGATCCATGCTAGACATACAAAACTCCATCGCAACTTGGGGAAAAGCAATGGGCGCTTTAAACAAATATGTAGGGTCTTCGTCTCTTCTTCCAAAAGGTACAATTATATCCATGTGATTACAATGATCTGAAGTCTAACATGGTATAAACCACCTGAATACCAGTCCATGATGTGAACCATTAACAAATGCGAGGGAGATCACTATTATTGTCAATGATTCCCAAGGTACCCTAGCACAATCTACTAAGTGTGAATAGATGTCTTTATGTCGAACACCCAGTCGATTCTATTGATCAAAGGTCAATGATGTGAACTTATGTTGAGAGTGAGATATTTTGTCATTAAGACATACAAATCTCAAGGTACTAAGTATTTGTTTCTAAGACTATTTCCTAGATGATGAGCTGATGTCGATGGCAATAGTCTCATCGAAGGAGGGCCATGATGAGTCCCACATCGATGACACAAAACTTGGAACATAGTTTTGGAATGATGTGAATGTAGTAACCATCGAACTAAATCAAATGTACTAACACAAATACTGTGTTGACTGCAAAGGTAAACTTCTTCAAATCCCCTTTGAACATTGGGCGGCACGACAAAAAGAATTGGTAGCAAGACTGAACGGGACAAACACACAATGCAACAATGGAAAATGCATTCTTTTGAAAGACTCAAAGGAGTGGCAGGAGTCATGAAAGTGGATCATCATGGAGATCAACTGAATACCCAATTGACTGACATGATGTGCAGACAAGTGCCATGTTCAAAGGTAACAACAAACTACTGCCATTTATTTGCAAAATTGATTCCCTTCCCATTTCCCACATCATGATCGATGAGTGCCTCTTTTCGGTTTTACGAGTTCAAAGAGGGAAACAAACACTCGATATAGCTTGTCAGATGACAAGTCCAGATTCATATGTTTTATAAACCTAAGAGAGGAGGGTTTCGTTCCCAAAATGGGTGTCTCAATGTTTAATTCAATGAGTCTAATGAAAGAAAACTTGGTATCGTTCATGTTTAGAGAGTCTGAATGATTACGGAAGAAGACTCCAAAGGGGTCCTTTTTCATATGATTTAGTCTCTAAGGCTCGAAAAAGTGTAAAATCATACCTTAGAGAACTCTTCCAGTCATGATTGGCTGGAGTGTTCCTTTTTCGTAAGTAGTCCTATCTGAATCAAAAAAGAGATAACCTACCGTCGGATAAACGAATCTTCAAATTCTTTAATGAGCATGAAGAAGAGAAGATCACTTGACAATCTTTTCATATTTAGGGAGCCTAAAAAGAGTTTAAAGAGGACTCCTTGAGGTTTCTTTACACAATGTCACTTTTTATGAGCTTGGAAAGAATCAGAAATGGACTCAACGATCTTTTCATGTTTAAGGAGCCTAAAAAAGAGGTGAAAAGAAGACTCCATGACGTTTCTTTACACAATGTCAATTTTTTATGATCCTAGAAAGAATCGGAAATGGACTAGGACCTTTGATATTGGGTTTAAGGAGTGTGACCAAAGTGTCATAAAAAACACTCATCGACCTTTTCCATTTTATGGAAGTGTGAAAAATTCATACACAAACTCCCAAAGCTTCTTACTATACTTCTCTTATCCTACAATCGACTCAGAAACAAGTGTTAAATGTGTTGATAACTAGCATTAAGGGATTACGATTGATCAATTTAGAGTAAAAAGTAATTTTACATAAAAAAATATAGTATATAGGACCCAAAAATGCCTATATAAGTCATCAAATCATTTTACTATTTACTCATAGTGAAGAGCATTTGGAGCACTTTCCTAGCTAGATCTTTAGTAGTTGATACTGGGAGTTCCCACCGTCATATTTGAGCACCATCAGTTGTAGGTAACAGCTAAAACCTTAGTCTTTCTTTTCATAGAATTTATTTTGAGTTTTGATGGGGTTTTGGGCTTGTATGGCAAGCCATAAAACCTTGAAAACAATAACTACACATACCCCTTATGGGATACGCGGTACCTCCAGAGAACCGTGCCTAAAACATAGATGACAGGTGGTGCGACTGTTTGTCTCCAAAGGTGCACAGGTGGTGCCAACCGTGGAGATTTGAAACTAATAGAACAAGCAATAATAATTCATTCTTTTGATTTTAAATGATTAGATATGATTCTAATGAGTGCTATGATTGTTTTTGGTAAGTTTTTGTTGCTCAAACATGTTGATATGGAAATAAAGGAAACATGACAATAATGTTGCTTTTGCTGAAAGGAATGTGGGTTGTATTGATGCATTATGATACTATGGGCTCCTGAAATTCTTCAGGACCCCAAGAATGGTGTCACACAAGTGGTTATTAGAGCACATACTATGGATGTACAATCTGGAACAATAGTACTTCAAGGTTGGGGCCCATATTCTAATAGTGGAGCTAGAGGATATCTACTTCCTGACTGGTCTCTCGAGGCGGGGTTCCCCCATCTCACTAACAAGTTCCTGTGGAGGGGATATTACCACTCGAGAGCTGATAGATCGTCACTGTGCTCCAGAAACAAGAACATTGGGGAAGAAAATCCCCATAAGAGCAGTGATGGATGGGCCCCTATGGACTGTCCTATTTACTATGTAGAGGGTGGCCAGGAGTCAGGGTGCGCACCAGGATTCTAGGGCACACATGTTATATGCCATATATGCCATAGCACCCACAGTATTCAATTGAGCGAAAGCCATGCTTCTGATATTCAAATATCAGCTGACTAAGTGTTGGCAAGGAGAGCTAAAGCAGTTTGGATTTGGTTCCATTTTAGCCTACTTCTTCTTCAAGCAAGTTCCACAGATGAGACCTCAGGAGGTCTTCAGAAGTCGGAGAGCACGAGAACCCCATTTGTTGAGGTGGGTCCAAGTCATGGCTCGTACAGGAGCATGTAGAGGGAAGGTGAAGTTTGGTGACCCGTTCTTTAGATGGCTTCGAGAGCAGATCCTCATGGTTGAGGGTTATGCTTATGCATGTATGGAATTCAACGGAGATCTTGACCTACCACTCCCACCTAGTGGATAGTTGGGCGACATTGGTAAGAAGCAAGAAACCCTAAAATGGATGAAATGTTTTTATGTTTTTTAATGTTTTATATTTTTTATGTTAAGTGACGAGACCTGTATATTCTCATGCAGATGTTGGAGCAGTTCGATTGGGAGGATCTTCTCCGTTGGATAGGCAAGGTGGAGCCTGCTTTGTACCATGGGGTGATGATATCACCAAGGAGTTAGAGGAAAACCTGGAGCAGTTGACCTTGGATATCCCAAGTTCTTCCATTGATGACCTCCCGATGAGGTATCAAAGACCTACAGCGAGAGTACCGAGTCGATTCAGTTGTCTGCTGTGTAGAGTAGCTCGGGCAGTGATGTGCTACCATGAGCATCACTAGTGTATGAGATATTTACTGAAAGTCAATAGCTTCAGGATTTTGTAGAGTGATTTTTCCTGAGAGCCTATGTGCTTTAGATGAGGTCTCAGGACCAATTTTTTGTAAACTTTTCGTATATATATATATATATATATATATATATATATATATATATACATAATTTACCGGGTGTTTATATGTCTCAAATGGTAAATGCATTTTATATGAGTTTTATGTGTCTTTAAATGTTTATTTTCAATGGACCATGTTTTATTTCAACTTCATGAATGGAAAATATGCCAATCTAAGATGTAACTAACTAATGAGTCAGCAACCACATTATGTTCCCTAGGGATATGTCTATAAGTGATGGTTTCAAATGATCTTTCTAGTAAATGTACTCTCTTGAAGAGGCAGAGAAGCACATGGTTTCTAATGGTGTAAATATGGTTTAAATGGAAAACCAGGAGTTGCGATTCCATCAAGACTACCAGATTGCAAACACCCTGGGAGGCAGCTTTAGTCAGAAGATCGATGACTGCTTTATACTCGGCAATGTTATTAGTAGCGGGACCTATACAAAATGATCCTAAATTGACCAAATATTCAGCTGGGGAATAGAGGACCCAAGCAGCTGAGGCGAGATTCAAGGTGTGGTGACAAGCACCATCAGCAAATCCATAGAGATCCATCTGCATGACCAAAACATGGTATAAATAGACGCGGACACTAAACTCAAAACCATCTTGAAAATACTAAAAGCACACTGAAAGCAAAGAAATATACATATATACAAGATACTACCCAAGAAAGACCTAGGCATAGTACCCTTTTAGGTACAACCCATTGCGAGGTTTCCCCAAAGGGACTTCATCATAATCAATGAGCTCGTAGGCTCCTTTCTCTAAATCCTTAAAAATGACAAAGGGTTTGTACCACATGGACTCGAACTTATCCTTCCCTAGTTTATCATATCTCTGATCATAAGTCAAGACTAGGTCACCCTCGTTAAAGGCATGAGGTTAGAAAGATTTATCATACTATGCCTTGATGTGTTTCTTATGTGCCTCATTAACCAAGGAAGCATCTCTCCGAGTCTTGTCAAGGTTACTCAAGTACAAAAATATTTATTCCTCTGCAGAAATGTGTGGGAGAAGTTTGACAGTAAGTTGTAAAGATGGAATCTGACATTGAATCGAGACAGCTTTTAGTCAATAGACAAGTTGGAATGGTGTGAAACCAGTGGCTATTTTCACTAAAGTATGATAAACCCAAAGAGCGGAGAAAAGAACGTGGTGCCAGTTGGATTTATGATCTCTAATCATCCGACGAAGCATAGTTTTTAAAACTATGTTAATGGCATCTACCTAACCATTAGCTTGTGGATAATATGGCGTAGAGTTTTCATTGTGAAAACCTATCTTGGAACTTAGTTCCTCCATCATTTGATTATGGAAATGGGATCCATGATCAGTAACAATGGATGGTGGGACTCCAAATCTAGATATGATATGATTGAACAAGAAGAGAGTGGTAGTCTTACCATCTTCCGCATATGTAGGCATGGCCTCAGCCCATTTTGTGAAATAATCAATGGCTACAATGATGTAACCATGCCCCCTGGCTAAGGTAGGCTTACAATGCATGAATTCAATCCCCCTTTTGGAGAATGGGCCAATGGTAATGACGCGGTGTAGTGAAGCAAGATGGTTGTGCTTTTTAGGATAAAAGTGTTGACAAGGTGGGCATTTCTTAATAGCCTCATGATAGTATTTGAAGACAGAAGGCCAGAAATAGGCAACATGAAGGATTTTCTTGGTTGTAGCCATCCCAGATAAATTACCGCCACATGCTCTAGGGTGGTAATCATTCAACACATGTTCAGCCTCCCCATGAGTGAGGGATCGTCGAAGAATAGAGTCAATCCTAGGTATATACAAGGTATCATTCAAAATGAGGTAGTATTTCATGTGGTGACGGATGCGGAAATGATCGTCATGGGATAAATGCTACTGAAATTGTTGTGTTTGGAGATAAATAAGCAAATCTCCATACCTAGAGTCGGTAGTGCTAATTAGGAAAAGGAAGTCATCCAAAAATGAATCACTAGGCTTAGATTTCGTCAAAGCACAGGGAAGATCACACATCAGCTTGGAAAATACCAAGGATTTCTTTTATGTGGCTTTGGAAAATTCCAAATCAAACTCTTATAGTATGACTATCCATTGAGAGTACTTTCCCCCGACCACCTAACCAGTCAAAATGTAATACATAGGGGTCTAGTATGCCTATATAGTGGTAGGGCGGAGCAAAATGTAGTGACAAAATTTTTGTACAGCAATGACCGTGGCCAATTCTAAATTTTCCACATGTGAATAGCAAGCTTCGGAATCCATAAGATTCTTCTTGGCATAATAAATCGCGTGCTCCTGACTGTAGATATTTTCCTACACTAAAACCACAGTGATGGTAGTAGTGGAGGCAGCAATATACAGAAGAAAGTCCTTTGAATAATCTGAGGGGTGTATCACAGGTGAATGAGTCAGAGTGTGCTTAATATTATTAAAGGTACGTTGGGCCTAGTCATTCCAGAAGAACAAGCAGGGAAGTCATCAAGGTATGGTTCAAAAATATGTTTAATATCATGAAACGCATAGGATATTGCATGCTGGAACGTGGCTATAGAATTTTTCAAGCCAAAAGATAACTTCTTATATGTAAAGGTTCCCCATGGGAAAATGAATGTCGCCTTATGTTGGCCAGAGGGTAATATCTCAATTTGATTATAGCTAGAGAAACCATCCATAAATGAAAAGATGACACTTCCAGCACAGTTGTCGATAATCTAATCAATATGCGGAGTATTAAAGTTGTCCTTGGGACAAGATTTATTCAAATCTCTAAATTCAATATAGACTCTAATGGTTCCTTGATTTTTATTTATAGGGACAATGCTCGAAACCCATTCTATCAAGGCCACAGGATAAATAAACCCAACTTTGAAAATTTTCTCAATTTCATATTTAATAGCTGTGGCCTTCCGAGGATGGACTTGCCTTAGTTTTTCCTTGATAGGTTTAGCCGTGAGATAAATTTTAATCTCATGGACCACAATGGATGGGTCAATCCCTGGCATCTCTTAATAGGACTAGGCAAAAATATCACATAATTCTTTAAAAAGTGCCTTGCATGCTTCAAATTCGTCTGCCGAGCAATTCTTCCCAACATTAACATGCTCGATAGTATCAGGCTTGGCTCATATGTCAATCAAATTCGTCTGATTAATGTTGCAAAGGTTTCCTTTAGAATCCGTGTCTTGTAACAATATGGGACTTTGGGGTACGTTTACAATATCAGTAGGAAACAATCATGCATAATCATGGCTAACCAAACTAGTGTTGGGAAGGAATATGGATCTATGATGGTGATCCTCCCAAATGGACTCATCCATATTCATGATCTCCATAACGGACTCATCAGAAGGGAAAGTCTCAGAGAGATAATATAGAACAGGGTGAGAAGCTTCTAACCAGTACGGTAAATGGTAAGGATATAAAGCCACTAGATGAAGATCATCAGTGTAATCACCAAAAAAGTTTAAATGGCATCATACATTGCTTCGTGTCGACTCAACGAGGTGGAATCAACAACTTGTTTACCCTTAGGCTCATAATCAAATAAGGCAATCATATGGACTGTCACAGTATCCGTGCTATGAGGAGTGGATGGAAAAATCCCCATAAGGGATGAATCCTTCAACATGCCTACCCCAATCGATTGGTAAGGAGGAGGTGAATGGCCTAACATGGGGATTTTATTAGCCATGGAGGTAGAAACATCTGGTGTACAGAAATCAATCTGGTGAATGGAAATGATTCTCCCTAGGTGGAGATATCAAACTGTTTAGAATATTATTTAGGAGACAATAGTCATGGCATAGAACCAATTTCTTCCTAGTAGGAGGTTGTAATCTAAGGTGGCATCTACCACTTCTACTTGAGTGGAAATGGATTTTCCCCCTAGCTCGATCGCTAGAGCTGATATGAGACCATGGGGTTGGAAACCCCATCCATCAAAAGCCTTGAGGGTAATAGGTGATGTTACAAGCTCGGAGAGAGCCAAGAACCTTCCAACAAGATAAAGACAAAACCAAGGTCGAAGCTCCTTCATCTAGTACCGTTCAAAAAACTTTCTTTCCAACTACTTTCATAATTATATGAAAAGCAAGTTTATGAGGTAACCTAGACTTTTAGTTTTCAAAGTTGAAATGAATCAACTTAGTGTTATCTGGGTCTAAAGCTCCTAATGCTGTCAACAATTTTTTGCGCTGTGTAGGGAAACTTTGGAGTACTTCTAAGGTAGACATTGCACAAGGTGCCCGAGCGAGATCTTCAACTAGATTATAAAATTGAGCAGATCGGGCATTAGGGTTAAATACATCTTTCCAAAGAGTACTCTGGGGTGGACGCAAAATCATGTCAAGAGTAGGATTCTCGATAGATAGGGGGACAATAGACGAGGGTTCAAAAGAACTAGTAGAGGGAGCTTTCCCTGAAGAAGAATGATCTTCTTTCTTATCTGCGGGTTTGTCATAATTCTCACTTCAACTTTACAGATTAATGGTATCCAAGGAAATCATACAAATTTCTTCTGACAAACTAGAGTTACCCTGATTAGACATGTGGTCAATCAGTTGTTGCTGACAGGGAAAAGGGTATGTGAGTACTGCGGGTGTGGGATTTGATTTTAGAAATTCAGATATTTCATCCTGACAAGGACACTCCTTTGAGAAATGGTCACCTCCACATAAAATAAAGGAATATTTTTCCTTTCTTTTCCCTTTATCGTTATCACTATTGGTTGGTCTTGGATTCTCCTATCGGTTCTAGGTTTTTTATTCCTATTTTAACCCTTCTTTTTATTGCCTGAGGTTTGAGTACTTTGAATAGAATTGACCTCAATAGAAACCTTAGGAGTCAGAGGAGTAGGGGTGGTAGTTTGGGGTTGCTTGGAAGGTTTTGCTGCTGGCGGGGACTGGATTGAACCAACAATCCCATCAACAGATACTTCTACTGGTGGCTTGGTAGGATTGGTGCTGGGGCAAGGAGCTTGAGGAATGAGGTCATAAAGAGTTCCATACTGGGAATAAACCAAGTCTAGGCATTGATCCCAACTAATAGCCTGCTCTTCAATAATGAAACTGCCCATAGCCACATCTCTAGCAATAGGAGGCAACAAAGATTTGGTAAACCAATCAGCTAATAACTGATCCAAAATAGGGGCCTTAATAAGCCTTCTCTACCTTCTCCATTCATGATTATGGTCAGATATATGGGTGAAGGTGTTCTGTCACATATAATTTAAGAGATTAGTACCCATTTCATAATGAATAGGGACCTGAAAGTGTGTAAGAAACATAGTTTCCAATGAGCCAAAATCCACAAACGAATGTTGTGGGAGTTCAATGTACTACTTCACAGCTATATCAATCAAAGTTCACTGAAAAAGTTGTAACCTAACTAAATCATCCATGCGGGAGTTAGAAGAACACCACAAATGGAATGTCATAACATGGTTTTTCGGATCGTCTCCCTACTTCCCATCGAATTTACGGATGCTCAATGGTAACTTTACTGGAACAGGAGGCCACGAGGGATTGTGTTGAATGGGGTCATTAATCAACTTGGACAAGTAAGGCAAGTACAAAGTTGCTAGGAAATATAATTGACGGTTGGGTTGTACATACTGGTAATATTGATATGGCATAGAATTACCGGTAGGGCCATAAGTGGAATGAAATATAGGTTGCTATGATGAATAACTAACAACAAATCCACTCGCAAGGGGTTGATTTCTGGGATCACGGTCGCTAGGACCGCCAGGGCCTCCAGGAGCAGGACCGCTAGGGCCTCTGGGACCACCAAGACCACCAGGACCACTAGGACCACTAGGAGGTAGACCACCAGACCCTCCAAGGCCACTAGGAGGTAAACCTCTAGAGCCTCCAGAACCACTAGGAGGAGGGCCACTAGACCCTCAAGGGTTTTTAGGAGGAAAGCCACCATCCCCCCCAGGACCACTATGACCATTAGGACCATAAGAAGGAAATTTGTGATATCCTCTAGGACCATTAGGCCCCGCAGGGAGAGGACCTCTCTACGGTGGTCCTCCGGCACCTCCCACAGTATGTATAGGTATCCCCCCCATAGCTGGCATGTAAGACCAGTCTGGTTGCCCCCATGGCGTAAAATTATTACTAGGGTATGGAATTCTAGCATAAGGCATTCCTGTAGGATTAAGTGGATGATTAATGTTACCTACAGGTATTTGATAACCATAACCTCCAGAATATTGTATGGTTATAGGTTGTGCCCCCAAGGGCTGAGCTGAACTGGATGGGTGATTAAACACATTAGTATAGGTGGGAGGGACATAAACTGTAGATGGTTCTATATTAGAGTTCTGCCATTGACTAGGTACATTTTGCATGCCAGATAACGTAGGTTGTGTTTGTGGCTTCCCCCGGTGCTAGAAGTTACTAACGAAACAGGAATTGAAGGTTGGGCCCCAGGTGCAGAAGACTTGGGAGGATTTGGAAGAAACATAACATGGGAGGTGTTGGGGGTGGTATTTTTACCTAGGTTGTGTGGTGTTACTGCATGATCTATAATCGGTTCAATGGGTCTCATAGAATCGGCAAGTGAATGATATCCCACAGGAACAGATGTGGAACGTGATGGTGTCAGGCCTAATAGTTCATCTATCTACTTGTCAATCTCCTATGCATGGAGAATGGCAACGCGATATTTCTTACGTTCTTCTTCATTTTTAGAAGTGTTTAAATGGGTGCTAAATGAGGCAATGGACTATCCTATAGAGGTATCGTAGAATGGATCATTTGTACCATAATCCAGATGGGTAGTATCATCAATATGACCTTCTGTGGGAGAATGGAACGAGGAATTTCCCCGAGAAGGCTGTTGGACCAAGGGAGGCGAGTGTGAAGAATATGGTCCTCCACTTTCTACAACCACATTATCTCCCACTTGGGAGGTGGTAGAAGCTCCTTGGTCGATAGCTTCAACTGGATTTTCTCCTAAACTACGAATAAAATCGGGTGGTAAGCCCCGTACTCTTCTGGCCTGTCTTAACTTAGCCATTTTGTATAGTTCCTATCTAACTTAGGGTTTGAAAAACTAGAAAACACACCAAAAAATTTCCCCACACAAGCTATAGGTCAAAACAAGCACACTTAAAATGATAGGAGGAGTGGCAAATAGTCAGGTCTCTCACCAGGATTGTCAAGAAGGTTCCAGTCATGATATGCCTCGAGGGTACGTGCATAGTAATATCCCTGAATGCTTTTTTTGGTGAATGGCTCCAAGCAAGACAACCAAAGGGATTTTCTTAGATGGATAAGGTATCCTAGTGGGGTCTCCCAATATACTCAAGGTACGTGGGAGCTCGAATCGACAGTAGTGTTGTCTAATGCATAATCGTATAGAAGGGGACTTCCAATATACAATTGAATACGTGAAGTACCTTTCTATATACCTCAAGGCTACGTGAAAGGCCATTTGATATACCGATGATATGTGGGAGAACCACGCGAGTCTTGTGATGCAATGCAGACAAATAATGATAGCTCCTACACTCAACGACGCTTGAACACGTCTCTAACCTATCACTCCAATTGCTATGTAAATTTTTGTAATGTCCTTGACCCTCCAAATAGGCAAGAGGACACTACTAAACACCAAACATCCAGGCATCTAGCCCCATGAACATGATCATGCGTATAATGCTGAAACAAAAGGCATGAACATACTACATACTAAGATGCATAATCATACAAATACTCAGTGGAAGAAAAACAACATTCATTCAAATACAATTCACCATTGAACATGTCCATTATCATAATTCATTAATAGTAAATATGATTGCAAAACAGATTAGTCGAGAATACTTATCTTATGAGAACTATCTTGCAACCAGCTACGTCGCTACAATGTTCCACCCAACCATAGGCCAGCTTGCTCCTTAATTTCTCAGCAATGCTACCACCCTAATCCAGGAATGATTCCCCAAGGAATAAGGAACTAGCAGGCTTACACATAGCTAAGGATAACAACACAACAAGGATGCACAGTAGGCGAACAACAGATCAACCAAGCCAAGAAATTTGGGTTTATTAGGCCATCCAGGAGCTAGGAAAGGATACATGCTAAGCTGGTGAACTCATTGAAGAGCTAAGGACACCCACTGCAAAATTAGTTTGACTTCTGGGATACCCACACACACCCAACACAAGGAAATCAGTCCTTTCTCTGCAACGTAGTCCCTCAGACCCTGATCCCCCTTATAGTGCTATTGAGGGGTTCTGGAGAAGAAATCCATCCAACTAGCTCTATCTGTGTGGTTCCTAGACACACCAGGTTTGTCAAGCAACTCAGACCCTCATCACCACTCCCATGCAGTCCAAAGACCAACCACTGCATTCATGTAGCAAACAAACACTTCACAGCTTGAACAAGGGAAGACAAATCCTTGAATCGTTCTTGGCCCTATTGTGACCAAAAAATTCCTCAGCAACCTACATCTGCCCCAAAATGCAAAGGGAGACACATCCCAACACTTAAAGTGAAAAAGACCACACTGTAACGTTCAGTGAAGAAATCACAGACAATAGTCGTGGAAAGACAATATTGAAGCCTCAGCACCTTTACACAGTCGAAAATGGAAGGGATAAATCACAACCTCTCAAGGTGAACATGAGGAAAACATCTCACAGTCTGATAATATGAAGAAGGAGGCGAGTCTCAACAAGAATCGAAGGAAGAACCTATTCCCAGACTAGCAGTTTGTAAGAGAAAGGAGAACCAACAAACCCCCAAGCAATGGATTGTGGATCCTTTTAGCTCTGCTAAGCGTGAGGAAATGAACAGTTGGTGCTGGAGTGCATTCATAGAGAGAATGGGATCGTGGGCATAGTGGTCTTCCTGCCAGCATGAGGGTCATCCTGGTGGAGTGTGCGTGTGGGAAAGGACTGGAAATCCTACCACACTCCACCCTCCAACAATAACTACCCCAACTAATCAGTAGGACATTAAAGTGGTAGTTGGATGAGACAAGGGAAGACGAGGGAAAATAAACAGGGTGGAGACACCTGGCTTCTTCCCCATGGGCTCAAGGTTTAACATCCCCCCCTTAACCTTAGGAAATCATGCCCTTTTCAATATGGTTGTAGTGAACATATTTGGTTGGGTTCTATTAATTAAAATGCACATTTACACGATGCCACAATTTAATATGTGTCGTATGTATCGATATACCATCAGTGACAATTCCAATCCAAAACATAACATAACCAAATCGATGGTGGGGCCTTTGCCTTTAGCTTGTCACCATGATTATTTATAATATATGTATCATGTATATTTAATGCATCGTGGTCAAAATTAGGGTGTTAAAATTTTAACCTATAACTACCATTAATTTTAAAGTGGACGGTTAGGTGAAGGCATGGTGTTTTGACAGAAAAGTAAAACCATGCAATATGCTTATGCAAAATATTTCACTTTACCATTTACTATGCCTACTTATAGGAGGGAAAGAGAGTATTTTTTTTGTTTCAAAACCAAAAATATTTGCAAACAACAGTCTTGAACACAAAAACAAAGACAAGCAACACTTTCCAAACTAATTTCTCTGTTCTGAAAGCAATGAGAAGGGGAAGAATCTCTTTTCCTAAAAGAAAAACAAGAAGCACACTACATGCAAATGCACTCTATTTTCTTAAAACATACAGAAATCTAACTTGAAACTACCATATTTTTTATTTTGAGAAGATAGTACTAAATGCATAAGAGACAAAAGAACATGAAGACCCTGAAAGCTTGTAAAGACAATCAGAGATCCAATGTCCAATGATCAATGATGATAACCTAATCTTAGTAAATTTTTTCTTTTAAAGGAAGAAAAAGAAGCTTTTGATGCAAATAAGAAATGAAACTAAGACACCAATCAAGTGTTCTTCTTTTAGTCTATATAACAGAAATGAAAAGAGATATTAGTAACACCCTAAGCTTTTCAAAAAACAAGAAATCCTTTCACAATTACAATGAACAAGCACCAAAGTTAATTAACAATCAAAAGTTTAACCTAGATTTTGAATTTCCCAATCAAACTAACCTTTGACCATAAAATTCCAAACCACAAGCATCAGATTCTGACACACAAGCCTGATAGTGCAAGGCTGAAAGGAAAATCAATTGAAATTTTTACAAAAAATGAGAAAAATGAGGTCTTGGAATGATGCCTACCTAGCACCACGCTTCTTAGGTATTGACAGAGCGGTTCTATCCCAACACTGCTTCTTTCCAACAGGAATCAGGTGGTGGCACCGCGGGCTGCTCACTAGGTTCGAGCGGTGGTATTGCTTCTCGCCCACTGCCTAAGTGTTGTTCCATGTAAAAGTCCAAAACACATAGAGAACGAAAGATCAAGTCAAAAAAGGACCATATCAAGGTAAAAACTGATAGATTGAAAGTGAGAAAGAGCATAAAAGGTCGAAAATAATTTAGATCTAAACAAATGCGGAAGATTCAAACCAAAATCCACTGAGTCAGATAGCAGATCTGACTGAAGAGAGTTGGATAAGGAGCCTAGATTTGGACAAGAGTTGAATAACTAAGGAAGATCAGATCGAATGATACATACATTATTTCCCCAGCGGACTCACTATATTTGTTAGTAGGAATATTTCACCTTTTGTAGACAGAAGTTGTTCCTTTGGTCTGAATGGTTCAGATCCAGAACAAATGAACGGAAAAGGATGAATACCCTCCCTAGATATCATAGATACTTGGAATGCTTGCTTCGATAGTAAACCTGTGTACCTACAATCAGATTAAACATGCAAACACATCAAAGCTACTGGAACATAATCTATTAATATATGTCAGTGACTAAGGAATCCAGCAACATTTACATGTGAAATCAAACAACAACAGTAAAGTGGGATGAAAACCAGCTTTGCATTAACATTAAAATGGAGAAGTTTACAAACAATTAAGCCTTAGTGTTTACATGCATCTCCATGAAACCAAAACTTTCATCCCCATAAGATCCAACTTTGCTCTCTATGCTCTCCAATGTCTTGGGCCAAGTGGTCAATCTAACAGCATAACAATACTTCAATGGTTCTCTCCCTCAACCATGGACATGAGCTTGTATTTATAAGGCTCAATGGATAGGAATGGTTGAGAGAATTATGGATGAGGTGTCCTCTAAGATCCTAAGATGAGGGATCTTGAGCTCAACTGACCCATAATGATAGGGATAAGGGAGGACATGAGGCTCATGATCTAGAAGTCTCAAGAATCTTCTCTTTTTCCCATTTTACCTAGGGTACCTCTTTTCTCCTTCTATGATATAGCAGTTCAGGTAAGAAACGCTTATTGACCAAGGGATATAAGCGGTGGCACCACTTATGGAAAACAAGGAATAGGTGATGCAAGCAAGGTACCGCTCATGGATAAAGGGAAAGTGCAGTGTTGAGTATTTTCATGAAAGACTGACAAACAAAATGGGTTTCCACTCCAAGTGTTGGGATTAAGGGAAAGTAGGTTTTTCAAAAGTATTATTACATGATGATGATAGGATTTTGGTATAACAATCAATCTTTCCAGGCCTGCATTTGCAATTTCTTTTGATAGGGATTGTTGAAAGCTTAACTCCATCAATTGGTTGTATGCTGTGACCACATTTTGTGGACTCGTGCAATTTTGTCATAGATCTTCTATAGCATTGTTGAGATATTAGTGTCATGAACTACAATCCTACATTTCAGATTTTTTATTATTATTTCATATGCAATGTTTGGGTCAGAACTTAATATTTAGCATCAAACAGTCAAGATCTGGAAATCTATACCTTAGTCGCATGTTGCTACTG
>LPNX011097717.1:208295-223764 GCA_001517045.1 Pseudotsuga menziesii | reverse complement strand
GTATTATTTTTTATTAATTAATTAATTAATTAATTTATAATATTTGTATAGTTATAATTATTTTATTAAATTTATTTTTATGAAAAATTATTTATCTCGCATATCATTGGAAGGTGTGGATGATGGTCTTTATTAAATGTTTTGTCCCAGCTTTGGAGGCGCCGTGTCATTATCATATATGTAGTTTTGTACGTTGATATAATAAATATATTCATCCACACCAACATCACATTTATTTCATTGGGAGTCGGTGTTATGCCAAAAAGGGCGATTTGTAGCGCTATCTCGGTGTAGTTGTCGCCATGGGATTGCCATGAGAGGGAGGCTTTTGTCGATCAACGACCTCTGTAAACACTCTTAGATCAACCTTTTGGAAAATGTTGTCAATCCAGACATCCGGCTCGTAAAGCTTTCGCTCTCGGCTCGATAAGAAAACGTATAGGAATTTCTTTGAATAATTGAATGGAACTTCTTCAAATTGCTCGAGAATTTTTTTCATAATTATGCCTTCTATTACAGATACTGAGTCTTGGAAGGGTTTTTAAATCGAGGCTCCAGGGCTGCGATGGCTCATGGTCACCTTCCGTTCTCCTTTGTGTAACCTCTTTCGTAATCTACATACTATGTCTCAAATGCATTTCGTTATATTGAGTAAGGTTATGCTTCGTGCTGTATATAGTTTTCATTAACCTTTGTTCGTGAGATATTGGCATGTATACCGGCGAAAGTATTAGTGGCTATTCATGGTGCAACTGTAGTGGGTTTTCAACAAATTCCGGATATGTTTTACTCAGAAAATCTCTCAGCCCCTCCTCCCTTGGAAACGTTAAGGTACTCTTCTTATCGAGGCGCCCAGTCTCTACAGGGATTCATATAACCTTTGAATTCAATCTTGGTGGAGAGCTGGATTATTACCCTCCGTATGTAGTTTTTATAAATACAGACAATTGAGTCCATTGAGGCCTCGACTATTCCCTGAGATGGAGTATAATAACTTATTGTAATTCCCACTCTATCAAATTGAGTATGGACGGCGGTTTCAATGGACAAGCCCTTTTTCATTGGTTATTCGATTTTGTATCTTGTTAATCCATATTGTATGATATTTTTGGATTATTGATGAATTTTTGTATGGTAATCATTTTATTTGTACTGTATGAGAATGATATTGCAAATTATACCCTAACTGTTTGTGATTTTAATTAGTTTAGGGTCTAATACCCTAACTCTTTATGATTTTAAATAGTTTTCAAAAAATTGTGTCTTCCCTTCCACTGTTTGGTGTAAAATACCATGTAAGTGAGTTTGCTCCTGGCAGAAACCAAACGCCGGTCAGGTGCTGAGGCTACTCCCACCAAACTCAAGTGCAATGGTTACTTTGGTTAATAAAGAGTACAGCAAGGCCGCCAGAGAAACAATTTAAGGGTATGTTCCACCAGAGAGAGTCTTTGTCTGAAGTAGCTGCGCTGCCATATATTTCGTTTAGTTCCAGTCCTACCCATACCTGTGGGAAAAAGGATTCTGTTCCAACAGAGCAATTCAAATCCTACCGTACTTACAATTCACTGTTTGTGATTTTAATTAGTTTAGGGTCTAATCCCCTAACTCTTTGTGATTGTAATTAGTTTTCGAAAAATTGTGTCTTCCCTTCCAAGTGTTGGTAGAATGGGTTTAACCGTGCTTTTTCATGCACTGTGAATAGAGAAACGCTATCGATTTAAAACCCTTGACCCCGCCCACCTATATATTTTGTTTTCTACTAATAATTTTTTCTACTGTATAATCTTGCTATTATCCCTTTTATGAACTATATTTTCTATGTGTATCAGTCATTAGAAAGGATATACAAAAATCCTCTATATTCATTCTTGTCTGTCTTTTTCATAAAGAAATATACAGACACTGTATAAAATAGCCTCCTCTGTTTATAACAAAATTAAAAATTTAACAGTAAGATAAAGCATCGATACAAACATATTGTTTAGAAACGATACACACAAAATCCATGATCAAACTTGCTCTTTGAGAATTGATGTTTACTAAAATACAACTTCTCGTGTCTTCCTGTCCCAGGCATTGTATTAAATCTGCCCTATGTCATTTTTCCATAACTCCTGCCCCAGGATCGTGTCTTCAAGGAAGAGACATTCTATTAAATATGCTCTATGTCGTTTTTCCATAACTCCTACCCGAGGATTCACCATGGCAACCTAACAGGATGCAGAATAGTCTATGCCACACTTATCACACAATAATATTTCTATAATCTTGTTGACAAAGTTGTGCTATCCTTTCCAAATGTTCCTGTAAATTAATATCGTTCAATGCTTTGTAATGAATAATGTTGTTCATTACTTTGTAATGTAGTTAAAGTATAACTTGGCGAGAATGCAATGACAATGTGGTGCATGGAGGGCATGTATGTTGCAAAATTTATGGCCAATTGTGTTTCTTGCACATAAACACAAATTCCATATAATGTTGCATTGCTTACAACCTTAGTGATAAGATAAAGGTTAAATCATCTTGATTCAAGTGTTCTTGAGTCCTGACCATACAAAACCATTAAACAATTACACAATTCATGGATTGAATCCCCAAATGTCTAGCCTTTTGCATGATTTCCATTCATGATTATGCAGGCTTTCTCCTCTAGATCTTGGTACCTTGTTTTTCCTAATTACTCCTCTGAATCTCTATATATTACTCCCCTAGCTTGTTGATTATGGCTTGTATTAATTGTACTCATTTTCCACCACATGTGATTGCTTCAATCTTGATTACTTCTCTCTTCAAAACAATAAATATGGCCCTCTTTTTATTTTTTTGTGTTTAGTAATTGTTAGAAGGTTCTTATCCATGAAGTGACATCCAATTATTATGAATTCTACTAGTGGTTGTGGTATAGGTTGTCAAGGAGGTTTTGTTACTCCCTGCACTTAAAACTTAGACATACATTTTGTATTGAGGGTGCATTCATTTTTAGTGTACTTGCACATGATTATGTAATTGATCAACTAGCAAGAAAATTAAACCTAGTCATGGTTGATTTGAGGAACAATAACACCATATGGCATAAACTCCCCTTTTAGTACCCTATCAGGCATAGAGGGGTTCATTCTTAGATTAATTGTGCTTCATTCTTATCTGCATTGCTTGTCCTCTGCTAAGATCTACCAAGTTCTTCATCCTTAATTTGGGAAACCGTCTTATGCATTTCAATTCATTCCCCACATGTCATCTCTTTAGTAATAGAATGAGAAGCAATGCTCTTCCCCTCTCTCTCAAACCAATCTCTCAATCGATGAGCCTATGGAAGGTTTAGATTTATAACAAGTTGGCTTGTGGAGATTGTCCCCACATATTTTCCACTAAAATGAATAATTCATCCAGCTCTCACATCCAGACTAGGGAAGGCTCTAGAATCACATAACTCTTGAATTTGTTGACCTTCGTTATTGCAAAAGGAACCCCACATAGTTAACTCCACACTGCAACCTGACATGTCCTTTAGTTGAAGAGATATTTAATGGAGTCTCTGTGCCATTCTTTCTCATTATTATACTCAATGGATTGATTGAGATTGCAACAATAGTGACATCTACCCTAGAATTGTTCTCCATGTTCTCAACTTCACTTATTGATATAAAATTGAAATGATGCTTTGGTATTGAGTTGTCATACTCCAAACATGGTTCTATTGTTAACGTAGAATCTAATAAATTTTCCCAGCCATTCTTTAGATGATTGAAATTTTTTTGTGTAGGATTTAAACTCCCCTTGGAGTTTATATAAGATTTCCAACTTTCTAACCGATCAAAAAACTTATCGACAACAACATGAAAACATGTTACTCGTATTTTCCTGCCAACAGATCCTAGCATATCTAAACTAAAGAGTTTTACATCTCCTCTTGCATTGTTATAGTGACAAAGATCCCCCCTAGCAGTGACTCTAGCCTTTATTGTCCATCAACCTTGATAAGCATTCAATGCTGCAATATGAATAATTCTTACAAGAGCCTAATTTTTAGCAATCAGTCCTTTTCTAGAATACATGGGAGTTGGTTGATAGGATGGGGCAGCAGTTGGACAACCATATAAATTGGAGGAAAAATTCATTCCTCTATCAATTGATCCAACTACTCCCCCAACCACAAGGATTTTAACTGGATAAATTGGTTGCACAGACCTTGTATATGAACTAGTTTTAGCTCTAGATATATGCGAGTGTGTGGGTACTACACCACTGGGGTCATTCTTTTGATAGATGCCATTCATTGGCTAAGCATCCATGTTCATTTTTGGCGGTACTCTTGGTCCTGTAATGAGAGAAATTCCATAAGAATGTGTTCATTGGGCTTGTGGTGTTATGGGTCCTATCTTGAGAGAACTCACATAAGACTGCACCGGTTGGGCTTATGGTGATCCAGAATCTATGTTGAGAGAACTTCCATAAGTCTGTACTAATTGAGATTTTCGTGGAGGTTGAGCGTGAAGAGTAGACTGCATTGGAATTGCAACCCTTTGTTGTTGAGCAATGGAATATACATCTATGACTTGTTTTGGCTCACCCACTATTTCACAGTTAGGTATGACAACTTCCATGTTCAAAACTATGATAATCCTGTGAAAAAAAAAAACCCTCTTTTAACAGTTTTTAATAACCCTCATGCAAAACATCATAGTAACAAAGATGGAATAAAATCAATCTCATCAATTGTTGGACATGCGTTAAGAAATTGTTTGTTGGACTTGGTCTAGGTTGAAGATGATTTTGTAATGTATAGATCTTAACATTTGGCCAATGCACACAATTTTTATTGTGGGTAGCTAAATGGGCTCTACAACATGGTATCACCATTTTTTTAAAGCGGCCTGTTAAGCTTCTAGTTTGTGCCTTTTTTCGAAGAAAAATTTAGTATTCATCGTGTGTTATAAGGCCTCTGGCCTTTAAAATAAAAATGAATCTAGGAAAATATAGTATCATATTTCCCAGCCTATGGTGTTTAACAATTATCATTTACAACAAATGAGCAGGATAAAAGAAACTTGGCCAGTGGCCTATAATAGATCTACATAAAAGCATATAATATAAAGGGGCATAAGGGATATTGGACCTAGGCCTTTTGGTAGCTAGTCTGCATCTTGATCAAGGGAGATAGGGTGATGTGGGCCTATCCCTGTGGCTACTTTTCTTCCTTCTATGATGCTTTGTTTGAGTTGGGTTTGCCCTAGAAAATGGTATTTATTATTCAGCTGATGTGACTCCTCCTTGATTACTTGTAGGTATGGATTGTTGATATCCTCCACATAGACCAAAAGGCATGCAATGAGCTCCTTTTTGTGCCAATATAAATCCAAAGTTAAGGAATACATGGTATTACTGCTTTTAGAGAAGTTGTCGATTCCTCATCAATTTTGGAGCTTTTTGATTGCTCCTATTATTTCCTGAAATTTTTCTTCAGCTTCTGTTGTGGCTGAATAGTGGCAACCTTAGACCTACTATTAAAATCCATTGCAACAATTTGTGCTTCAATTTGCTTCATTTTGGGCTTGGTTTGACATCCTCTCGACTCCTATTGTGGCCTACGAACTAGAGGACGACCTCTACAACTTGGAGATAACTCGTATTTTTCCATCGTTGGGTTGGCCTCTTCATGCCAACATTGATCCAGCCCCATGAAATATTCCTCTTCTTCAATTCTCCAATTAGCTTCATATATCTATATGGGAACCCGATGTTTCATGATTTCCAATTTCCCATATTTCTTAGTTGCCTTGAGCTTCTCCTTTTTGCCTCCTTGTCTTCTATGTAACTCAGACATACATAGTGTATAGAGGGTGCATTCATTTTTAGTGTACTTGCACATGATTCTGTAATTGATCAACTAGCAAGAAAATTAAACCTAGTCATGGTTGATTTGAGGAACAATAACACCATAAACTCCCCTTTTAGTACCATATCAGGCATAGAGGGGTTCATTCTTAGATTAATTGTGCTTACTGTCACTTTAAAATTATTATAATACATCTTGATCATCCATGGAAATCCATGTTAGTGCATTAATATCATGAACGTGGATGGAGTCAGCCCTTTCCATCATTGGGCCTGTGCAATTTGGATCTGTGTAATTTCTTTTACATGAGGGTTTAGTCCTATGGAATCTTTGTAAATGCAGACATGCCTACTATTGGTTTTGATAGATCTCATCTTTGTTGGATTTAAGTTAATCACCACCTGGGTTATAATCTGATCCTTGCCTCTATGCTGGTCTGAGGCGTGTGTATCATATGAGGTGGAATAGGAGGGTTTTCCCCTAATTTTCATGAGGTGATATTACTTTCATTTGCTTGGTATTTTTTTTCCCCATAAGCAATGGTTTCTACTGCTGCTCAAATATTTAATTTATTTGTTGATTTCTTTGACCTTTGAATTCCAAATCCTAAAAATGAAAATTTGAAATCAACCACACTGCTAATTTGAAATCATGAAGAGGAGAAGGATGTGAATTCTTCTTTTGGAGTAGACGGCATCAACACTACATGTCAAAACCATTATAAGTAGTAGAGTTCATGTGCAAAAAGGTTTGCAACTTTTCACAAAGATGTTAGAAGTGGAGGGCAATGTAAAGGGGTTTGTTGGTGCACCTTTAAATATTTAAAGATCCCAAAGAGAAATAGAGGGACAAAATGCATGACCTTTTGCAACTCTAGTACAATTACACAACCATGAACTAGTGGGAAGTGGTTGTGGGTAGTAGGACAGATTGTTTGGGTTTGGTTTACATTTATCTAATGGTGAGTTGCATCTTTACAATTTTGTATTTTGACTAAGATGATTTCTGTAGTGATACCAACTCAGTCCATATTATACATTTACCAGAAGTTTCGAGTTATAGTATTTGCCAATTTGGTAAGGTCATCAGTGGCTTGAATACCCAAATCAAGGTAGAAATTAGGTCTGTGATATATAAAAGACAAAAATAAATACCTTTTTTAAGAAAAAAAGAAAGCAGATCATCAAATCAAAGTTCAAACTATAGAATTGCAATGATAGACTTGCACTATGAACAAGCAACCAACTACAAGTACGATGTCTTCAAGCTCATTTTGTGTTCCAAAAAAAGCTTCTTTATTCAAGTCGATGAGTGAAAATGTTAGTAGATTTATAATATCCAATAATGGCTCCAGTACCCATGCATATTTTCTAATACCTTCTCTTGAACAAATCCCTTTCTATGAAAAATTATTACACATTACTAAACTTAGGAAAATAAGAAAGAGAATATTTGTATGCTAGATGTGAAATTTAAATAGTTCTGGGAGTCTCTCAAATAGTGTAAGCAATACATATGAAATACAAAAATGTTCTCTATTATTTTGGGCTTTGATGAACCAAGTGAGTTGTCTCTAGCATAACAAGCATTGGCACAATGTATACAATCGACAATTTGTACAAAGCCTCTATTTAAGAGTTGTAGTGACTATACAGTCTCTGCTAAAGTAGCCTAAAGGTTTGAACCAAGTTATGGTGTCTACAATTTTTGGGTTATAAGGTAGACTGACCCTTCTTATATTAACCTGTTTGGCCCTTCATACATAGACCTTATTTGATATCTATCCAATACTTCATTTGGTCGGTTAGTATCCCTTTTCTTATATGTGACATTTGTTGGAACTTTGAATTTGTTTCAGGTATGACATTCTAGATTTGTGCTTTAACGGACCCGAGGAAAAACTGAACTCGACAGTTATAAGACATGTATAAGAGCGGACGTCAAAGTTTCCAATTGAATAGAACTGTTGGCAAGGGATGGATGCTTCTCCTTCCTTTTGATTAGTGAACATGCAACTAAGGCAATTGTATAAAATGTAGCCCCTACTTTTAACTTTTCAGTAAATTGAGCTGAAAATTGAAGAGCTATAGGGTCCCAGATTAAGAATTCATCTATTTAGTTACCCCTTCTTCGGGAAAATTTTAAAATTGCTTCAGGAAGTGGAGACCGCCTTGATCATCTGCATGACACTTCAGACATATATGAAGTAGAACCAATGAATTTTGAGGACAGGATTCCAGTGATATAATGAAACCTCTAGAAAACATGACTAGCATTTTTTGGTTTCCCACAATAGCTGCAATTTCCATGTGTTAATCTTGTTTTACAAGATCTTCATGTAGTGAATTCTTATTATTTTTCTCAATGTCCAATTATAAGAAAATCAGTGCCAAGTTTGCATGGCTTCCTTTACCAAGAAATCCATCTAGTATCAAATACACATCCATGCCTGCTACGTGAAGATTTTGGGGATGTTTTTGTTCTTTATTAGGCTATTTTTTGAGTTTTTCTATGAGATCATATTGGGGAATTACTTTTTGTCCATAAATCTCTTGCCAAAGTGTCAAAATTTATTTCTTTGTTTGCCCAAATTATGTGTTGTTTTCTGAAGCATTTCAGATTTTGGCATGAACTACCTGCTTCATAGATGTATAGGGTGCATATACAGGTACTATGTAGGTGTGACTAAAGTACACTCTCATTTTTCTATTAATGTGTTGAATTGATGATGTTTCCTTTTATAGAAATCCATTAAAATTATTTACGATTTTTTCTTTCTTAGGTGGAGATATGCTTACTTGGAACAAGATCAAACCAAATTAGTAGAGGGAGATCTTAAAGGTGCTATTGAACAATTCAGGTATTTTCCATTAGAAACAAAAAATATGGATTTGGATTTCTTGTGAACCACATGTGTTTTACTAAACCACTGTTTATGATAATATAACTTTCTTGTGCTGAAGTTATACTTTCCTACAATTAGTGATGTCACGTTTCACATATTTTCGTTTGAGATTAGTGCATATTACACCATCCATGGCAAATGAGATGATTCAAGTAGTGATTTTTATATTGTTAGAAAGGTTCATAAATTTTCCTTCCAATGCATTTATGTGTGACTCTGTGCTGGTTAACATTGTGAATGGTTCCCTGATTCAGATCCTTCAGACAAAAGGAGTTAAATTTGTTGTTGCACCTTGTGAAACAGATGCTTAATTGGCTTACCTGTCTAGGTTGGACCCAAAGAAAGATGGAATAGTAGATTTTATCAGTGAGGACAATGATTTAATGATATATGGTTGCAATGTGATTTGTTTCATTCCTAAAATTCCTATATAAAATAGTGAATTCGTGTCACCACTTTCATTGAATAAGATATAGAATTTAACAGTTGGAAGCATATATAACTTTAACTGATTATTTTTTGAGGGAAGTTTGGTAGGTTTAATAATTGTTCCTTTTGAAGGTGTTGTAAATAGGTTATTTACAAAATGGATTGGTCTGGAGATGGAGAACAAGTTATAATGGAAAAAGGTCTTCAATTGTTCGACTGTACCAACCCGTGAACTTTCGTTTGGATTTTTCACTTAAGAATTATTCACAGGTCACACTTCTAGGCTCAAGCAACATAAGCTCAGTTGGAATTTGCTTAAGATGTCTTGATTTCATCAACAATTGGTATTAAGTATTTTGAACTGAATACTGCAGCTTTTTAACTTCATTGTCATTTATTTAGTTGTGCTAAAATGTCATTAAGTTCATTTTTTATTGCTTCTTTTATAGTGTTTTTTGTGTTGCTACTGACGTTCAGGTATTCACCTCTAAGTTGAAAAATAAGTCGTCAGCCAAATGTCGAGGAAAGGCTGAAACTGACTTTACTCAAGCAAGGTTTGATGTTGCTATACCTTGCAAGGTTCTAGGTCTTTTCTGCAGCAAGCATTCTGTAGCAATTAGAAGCAGTTGTTGTAATGCCAAACTACAACAGGTTGTTCCCAACTAGTCAGACGTTGTTTTCTATTTTGGAGAATGGTTATTGTGCAGAATCAGCAAAGCGTCTAGCTTTTGGGTGAGTTCTACATATTGTTGTTTTCCATTTTTCTTGGTAGCTTAGAATTTCCAGCTGAACTGGCCTCATCAAAATGTTTACCAAATTCATGATAACAATTTTATCGGCAAACCTTGTGATAGAGAGAGGTTGAAACTTGAGAGTATAATCTTCCCATACTTCCAAGGAAATATTTCTGATACTATTATAGTCTTACTTGCTAATTGATTGTATATTATGTATTGATTGGATTTGCCAGTTTCATTCAAGTTCTAGTTATAAAGAACCAAAAACAAAATTGCACAAGTTTACAAAAAATTGGAATGTCCAGAACATGGTTATGTGTGTCCAGAATGGCTATGAAATTTTACTCAAATTTGCAGGAAATAGCAGGTTGGTAGCATCTCTAATCTATACAAAAAATAAAAAAGTATTATAAAAACAAAAAATAGTGAAAATTGAGGAAAGTTCCTCTATTGGAGATATATAATACTCTTTAAAACATGTGTGACCATTGATACCTTCTAATATTAAAAAAGGCCTAATATCAATATGGATGAAACTACTATTAATTATTAACATAGAATTGTATATATGCTATTAAATTTTAATATTATAACATAGAATTTGACCAAAAATTATAACTTCATTTTTTTAGAGTTTTCCTGTACTTGTAATCACCGTCAATATTATTTATTAATAATTATAAAAAGGTTTGAAAATTGACCAGATCGAGAATGAATGGCCTAATTTTACTTAGTACTTGGACAAATCTCAAAACCAACCTGGACTCGTTGATCTAGATTGACAAGAAATAAAAAAATAGAGGATGAATAACAAAGGTATTCATTAGACTTGGGACATGACAGCCATTAAACTGAAGGACTTCATAAAAATTTGGAAAATAAAACAACAAACATTAAACCTGCAAATCAATTAGGACTCTATGAGTGGAACCCAGTCAAATACACATATTTGTAAGTGTACATCCATGTTAGTTGGTAGTTTGTGGTCCAATTAGGTTGATGTTGTATAAAAATGCACAAAAACAGGGGTAATTTGGGCTCCAAATAGCCAAGAACCCACATAATGTTATGACATTGATAATGGGAGAGGCATGCTCCTACAAAGCTCCCAAAGTTCCACGAAGTGCTGCCCTTGCTTTTGGAATGTTTCATAAAATCATTGAGTTGTTCTTTATCTTGTAACACGAAAGCTCCAAAGATTGTGTGAATGCGAATTGTATTTGTTTTGAATCCAGCTCCTAAGAATCTGGCAATGAAAAGAAAATGAAGAACACAAGCAGTAGGGATGCTGAAGAAAATCTGAAATGCTAACTAATTTCAAGTTTGCAACACATATGCCATCATATCTACAAGATTATTCTCTTTCTAGGCTTGCCTTTCACTTTAGGTATCACATTGTATCATGAGAAAGTTTTTGTTTGCATCCTATTTTGAAAGAAACTCCATGGAGTACTTGAGCCCTGCATTTGTCTAATTGCTTGAAAAGCCCAAAAGTAGAGCTGTTACAAGTATCTTGCAAATTATTTGAGCATCTTTACAGTCAAGATATAACTTAGGAAATTAGTTGAGCAAACATGGTGCATACAATGTTGAAATCTTGATAAATGACATGCACACATTTTGCAGGAACTATAATTATTAGGCATAATAAGATCCATACAGGAAAGCTAGGTAAGGGCACATTCTCTAAATAAAACAAAATATAAGATTAAAGCATATTTGATAAGATTTTTTTGGAAAGAACACTGCTTATATTACACAAAATATATGCAAAAGGAGGACAATATGTAAAAGAGCAGGGACAAATAAATTAAAGCCAAATATGTAAAAGAGCATGGGCTTAAAATGATTATGTACTGCGTATATTAGACTTTGCTTATATTGAACACTATATTAGAGATCTAGCTGTTGAGAGTGCTGTGCGGGGCACAAGGGTTGAATGTTTAGATGTCACTGGGGTTTCAGAGTTGAGGGACGAGTCACATATATCCAAATACATTCTCAGATCAAAAGGTGGTTCTCAGGATTGTTTGCATTGGTGTCTTCCAGGAGTGCCTGATACATGGAATGAACTCCTCTTTGCTCAACTGTTGTTTCCACAACCAAAGAAGCCAGCAGCACAAACATGATGTGGCGACACTGTGTTACTTTTTATTGGCCATTGCACAGGACTCCACTGATGGTTTATGGAAGGTAGTTAATAACTGGTTCCAACATGAACAGATCATGAATTGGAGGTTAATTGTAATAGAGCATAGTAAGTAAATTCACATTTCTTTGTGTCCTATTGTCTATTTGGCTATAGCCTATCATTCTTTCATTCCCAGAAGAAAGCATGACAAGGACTAGCAGCAGATATCTTGTTGCAGTTGCTATGCTTTTCAAAGATTTTCCACCAAAACAGTGGGAAAATGCATCCTTGTAAGTTTCCTACTAGAAGAAAAGGCAAGTTATTCATTGTGGCATATTCAGCCACTATTTTGTTTAATTATCATTGTTGATCCTGCTGAAAAGTGGTTCCAGAGTCATTTTTCCTAGTTTTTATTTTTAATGTGATTCAGTATGCTGCCGCAGGCAGGCCTGTACTTTTCTCCTGTAAAATTGGATTCATGTACTTTTTGCCAGTCCCATTGGCCATTTTCTGTCAGCGGATATCTAAATATTAAATTTAAATAAAAATACATGGATTTCAAATCGTCTTTTATGATTGAAATTAAAGTGGGTATAAAGTGGGTATGCTGTCTCCCATTATAGTGCCCTGATTTAGACCAATTGTGTGCTAGTAGGTTATTTTGAATCTTGGCAAATGCTTCATTTTATCATGTTCCTTTCATTTAACTGTCTTTGATTGCGCATAGATCATTTGCCAATTTAATTGTGTGCTATGCACATAGGTCCTATTGAAGACCTTTATGCATGATTTTCCTATTTTGGATAGGTCGGTATTAAACACTGCTGCTGTCAACAGAAATAAGTAAACTTGCTTCCCCACAAAAAAACTAAATTATCAGTATCATTATAGATATGGTGGCTGCTAACTGAAAGTGTTAAATGCCCTCTGAAATTGGCTGCTAACTCAACACTAACTGAAGTTTTAAGTGCTCAGAACCTAAAACTAGAACTTAAACTCAACTTCTGCATGGTTTGTTTAAAGATGGGTAAAAGACAAGGTTTATGTTTTGACTGCGCTCCTTTTGCATGCTACACTAGCCAATGTGCCCCATTATTTTGCAATATACTCTAGATTCTATCCATATATAAGAAGTGTTCTGCACATGTTGTTTATGAACACCATAACAAGTGCTTCTATCCTTTGCATGTACATCGACCTTGAAACCCTGTGCACCTTTGCTGCTGTGACTCAGGCCCAGGCAAGGAATATATTCACAGAAATTAACTTAATGCAACATGCCTTCTCTCTCGCAATATTGACAACAAATTCCTCAGTGCTGCTCACCTATCTTCACAGCTTCAAAACACAAGAAGAAACACTAGTTTCAGTTGGTTTGTTCACTAAAATTTTGACTGCATATTCTTCACAGGATAGAGCATTACAGCCCATCCGTTGAGTGTTACTGTTTCTCCTTGAAAAAGTAACAATGCCATTATTTACTGACGCAAAGTATGTTAGCTGCCCTATGATTTGGATCTCCTACTCATTGTAGCTAAGAAGTGCATTTCTGTGCTTGAAAAAAAAATTTCTACTGTGACAAGTTTGTTAATCTCTAAAAATGGCTGGAATCTGCTCAGTGCTAGTAGAGATAAGGTATTGTCTAATGGTAATTCTGGCAGGTTATAAGGTTTTTATTCAGTTTATATGCAAACTAATAAATCAATTGGCCATTTCAATTTCATTAGTTATTGGCGAGATAGGCATGCAGAGTGGTTTTGGGTTGTCTGTGATGTCTATATGCAAAGCTGCTATATTTATTTATAGAGATTTCTTCATTTTACAAAGTACCATGCATTGCAGACAAAAATATAGCATTCGACTATGGCTTGGACATGATATTTTAGAAAAAAAAATTGTATAATGGTACAGTGGTTAATAGGCACTTCAAACTTGTCCTTGTCCCTGAACTGGTGATTTGAAGGGTGTTTTGCTGAGATTGCATTCTTGATCAAAATGTTTTGCTGAGATTTTTTTTTGTTTTCAATTGAAAATGTCTATAATTTGGTTGATTGTACTAGTCATAAACATAAGCTATGCTGGTGTGTTGTCTGGATTGCTCCTTGTTAAATGCCAGCTTGCTGATATGCCTGTCTCTTTAGTTCATCTTAAATTTTAACAATCTTGTATTGACTTTTGTCATTGTATACATATTTTAGGTTGTAAATATATGGGACCTGTGTGATTATCACTTCCGGGCAACAATAACAATGTATGAACCACTAGAAGCTGTGTCTGTTCTCCCAAGTGGTTCTAGGCTGGTGTCTGTTATGAAGCAAAGCCAAACATTGTCTGAGAATCAGAAGAAAGGTGGCGTATCCCCAGTGTATTTTTTGACTGTAGGGGAACGTGGCATTGTTCGTATATGGTATTCAGAAGGGTAAGCTGGTTAGCCACATCTACCAATTTTAGTTACCGACTGCAGTATGATTTTATGGAAGTGAAAATTTGAGATCATTGTTTATGCTATTCTGTCTTGAAGAATGGTATTTTGAGTTTAACATCATCTCCAAAGCATTTGCTTATACATGTAACTGGTCTCAATTTTCCTTGCATTGTTTGCAGCGCTCTGTGCTTATATGAACAGAAGTCCTCGGATGCAATCATTAGCTCTGACAAAAATGACATGAAGGGAGGCTTTGTATCTGCTGTCCTACTACCCCTTGCTCAAGGAGTGTTGTGTGTTACTGCTGATCAGCGCTTTCTCTTTTATGACATGGGTGAGAATGATGAAGGAAAATATGATTTAAAGATTAGCAAGAGGCTTATAGGTTACAATGAGGAGATCGTGGATTTAAAATTTCTTGGGGAAGAGGAGAAATTTCTTGCAGTTGCAACAAATCTGGAGCAGGTGTGACTTTTTAATAAAAGAGTTCTGGATTCCTCTTCAAGTTTTAGCAATGCAAAATTTGTTTTCTCTTGGTGTTTTAATTTGTTGTCTATTTTGTTATAGGCAAGGGTCCATGTAACTATTTTGTCTTGGGCATGTATGGTTTCTTGTAAAGTTTATATATAGAATCCAAGNTTGAAGGGTGCATCTTTCTGTCGATGCGGAATTCAATTTCAAGCATTTTCAGTTTCGATGCGGAAATTAGGGCTTTCTACAGAAGAGGAATTTTTGAGTTAGACCTACATAGGATTGTTCTCCTCATCAAAACCGAAGTTTAGAGACCTGTATCAAGAAATTTGATTGGGTAAATCTCTGGGAAAGTCAAACCCTAGTTTGACCCCTAGCTAGAGAAACCCTAAATACTGAAACGGCTAAGTTTTGGTACAGTCGCTATATTCCGATATTGGAGAAGGTTAAGAAGCTAAAACTTGCATGGGCCGAAGAAAAAATCCTAATGAACACTGTGTAAAAATATCAGCCTCTGATTCGCTCTATTTTG
>LPNX011097717.1:105154-183544 GCA_001517045.1 Pseudotsuga menziesii | reverse complement strand
TTAATTTCAACCTTTATGAGATTTAGTTGGTCAGCACATGCACTGGAAATGGTTAGTTCTCTTAGTGAGGGCCAGGATTTGTTGCTTGGTTAGTATTAATACATATATATTTGTTTTTTCTCTGGGGCTTGACCAATGATGTAGGTTAACTTTGTGTGTGTGCAGGAGGAGATATTTGATGAGACGGATGATCATGCCCTTATTTCTGTTAACCTCCTTGTTTGAGTTCATTTCTTTTACCAGGATTTCCATGTTCTTCAGCAAAAATAGATCACTATACATACATATCTCTTCTATAGAGGGAATTAAATTATTGAACAGGATTCTACATTTATCAGGTATACCCTCAAATAGCCTGTCAAACTTTATGGTCATTATTACCTCAAGAAAACTATTGAAAACTTATACATCAACCTCAATTCCCCCTAATGCATCTCTTGCTCTGAAAAATTGCTCAATTGTATACAAAAATACCTCAACAGAGAGGGTAGAATAGACCACAGTTGCACTCCCTGGATGAACATGTGATGGGAAACCATGCAACGAGTAGCTCAGAAAAATTTTGTTCAGGTTCCCTGTGTTTTCTTTGCTCACAATTCCTCTAAACTTTGTCAGAGTTCCAAGTACAGACTCTATAAGCTTAAAGCTAGCTCCTTACTTCCCCAACATCTCTTCCTGCTTTGACTTGTCATAACCTGCTTGAAGCAGCAAATTTAGTGAAAACAGTGCATCATCTTCGCATTCTTTTCCATCAAGAACAAAAAGCACAGCTTTTCGCAGTGCCCCAACATGCATGCTCAAAAGGGATGTCAATATTTTCAGCAAAACGCTTGATTTCCCATCCTTCAATACACAAAAAACTAACTGCTCACAAAGTGTGAGTAATGAAGTATCTTTAGATGTCTGCTCATAAAGTGTGAAAATATTCATTTATTTGTCCATCCACTTCTTCCTGAATGTGCCAAGTCTCAACATGGATGTGCAGCCCAGCTTTTGATTAACCATCCGCATCCATGTTCCTTTTTCTGTACACATCATTTAAGGAAGAACATTAAATGCAGTCCAATCAAGTTGTATCTCCTCATATATGGGCCTGAGATTGTAGTTTTTCAAGTCATTTACTTCATTCGTCCACTTAATAAGGACAAGTGAATCACCAAAAATTTGTAGGACATGTGCACCTTTTTTGGACTCAAACATTAAAGGAAGTTTTACAGCCATAAGTTCAGCTATATTATTAGTAGTAAGTACCACTGCCTAGCCCAGCTTTGAATTTGACGAGATGTGCATCTCACATATATAAAACTAGAGGGGCCACTTTTATCATTGTGCAATAATGATTTCTCTCAGAAGTCAGCAGCTACTCTTTTGTGTTCTGCACACAACCTTCAAAAATAGACATACTCTGGATGGAACTTTGTAATGGGAGTAATTTTTGTTCTTCAAAATTCTGTGGATCACGTGCTAAGTTAGCCCCAGACCTACTATCAGAGGTAGAGCTTGGACCTTATTTTACGGCAGAATTGACATACCACTTATACAATCTATGCATGTTTATAAACTTATGTGTGGTTATTATTAGTACAACATATAATGAGGCTACAATATTGTATGGCTTCTTAGTATATGTTTCAGCTAAATGCATTCTATTTTCCTTTTGGCCATACTCACTCATTTTTTCTTGGGCAAGGTGGTAGAGTTATGGACGAGAAGACGATTTAGATGTGACTGCGGGAATTCAAAGTTTGGAAGTATCTCTTGTAAGCTCATTCCAGACAAAGACACCGAAAATCATAACAATTATTACAGTCAGAACTACAAGGTCTTGTACTGTACCTGTCACAGACCATATCCTGACCCAGATGGGGAAAACCAAGGAGAGATGATTCAGTGCTATATCTGTGAGGACTGGTTCCATGAGAACCATCTTGGTTTTCAAGTGAGAGAGCAAGTAAGATTTCAGTTACTACCATAAAGTGCAAGTGTTAAATTTTTTTGGTAAAAATGAATGCTTTGTGTTTATCAAGGAATGTTGAAAGAGGTTGAGTTTAAGGCTTTTGTTTTTGAATATTAAAACCCTATTTGATTTCTGAACAACAAAAAGCTGAAAACATGAAGTCTGAATCGACATCAAATAATGGGGATGCAAAATCTTCCACAACTGTTGGTCAGGATCAATCACAGGGGATCAGACACAATGACAAAGAGACAGTACAGAAAGGACTGAAGCGTGGAGGATCAAAGAATTTCCCTACATGGCTATTGGTTCTACTAATGGCAGTTTTTGGTAGTGTAATGGCCTTGCCATTGCTTAGTCTGGACTTGACTAACCTATAAAAACAATACTTGCTGGTCTATCAATCTTCATCCACCATTTCAAAACTACCCATGTTTAGACATTTTCTGTTCACTTTGTTGACATAGACACTAACTCTAACAATATATAATATCCATAACAGTGAGGAGATTACATTGCTAATGTAAGCAAATTGTGTTTGCTCATGAAGGTTTTAGAGAGAATACATTGAACATGAGTCAGATCATTTTGTGTTCATTTGATTTTGTATATGACCAATCTGCATTTATTTGTTTACTTTCATTTTTATGGGTCAGATTACTGCCCAAAAAGCCCCTGCATTTGCCCCCTCTGAGCAAGTAGGGGGAGCCATACAGGATTTGTTCAAATGGGGAATGTAAATAACAATGTTATCAGTGGGTTATCCTAGGTTATTGGCGTTGACATAGAAGGAGAAACGTGTTTGAAGGTATTAGGGCCAGAGAGCTACAAAGTGAGTCAACTGTCATACCATATAGGTTCTTTGGTTAGTATTTTTATATAAGATGTATATGTTGCTTTCTTTTAATTAAAACTAAAATTTCAATGAAGAGAACAAAGTTTTCCAGGAAAAGTATAATTCATTTCTTTCAAGGACATGTTTGAGAAGAATAATTTCTTTCCACACTTCTTCCACTTGAAATTATTATCCTACCATCTATTTTATACTTTCTTTTACTTGCCTTAAATATAATTTAAATTCATACAAAATTTCTAAGCACAAAGATACAATAACATTGAACAATGCTAATTTATTAAAACATATTTAGCGTGAGTGCATAGTGGACTAGTATTTGTTTTTGCCTTCCCCTGTCCTTGTGTTCTATCTAAGCTCAAATGTAGCTAGCAAGGCTTTCAGATGATGCATTATTTGTTGAATGGTAGACCAGAACTCTAGGGAAGAATGTGGAAGGTTAATCTGCAACATTAGTTGAATAGCATCTACCAGACCAAATTAGGGTGCCCATCTGGCAGCATATGCAGCCCCCCTCCATATAATTAATTGTTGGATAGATCATAGATGGATTTGTTCCCTCCCTAATACTCGTTAAAAGTAAGATAAAAGCATGTGATTATATCTGGGTTTTAAACAAGTTCCCCAACCGCTTCTCTATACATGAGTTGTTATTATGAAGATGCTAGCCAAAAGTTGAATAGCTGATGCACCGATGCATAATTATTCCCACAGCTACCTTGTGTGCAGTTGTTTAATTATTTCCCTCATCTCTAGTTAATTTATTTTGGTATGAAAGAAATATGCTGATTTCAAAGATTTCAACTGAACACTGTTTTGGTGTCAATAATGGGCAGCCTGTGCTACTTTGGTAATTTTTACTAGCAACCTTTATCTTTTGTATTATAGTAGGGCAATATGTTGGAGACCAACAATTGTGAACAAGGCGTGTTTCTCTCTTGAATGAAGGGACGGTTTCTGTACAGTCTGTAAACCAGTCCTGCTCAGCTATGTTTCAGCCTGATGATTTCCTGCAGCCAGAGATAATGAAGTTGCCAAAGATGAGCACGTTCAGGTTCACTGCCAAAAGTCCCTGAGATTCTGACTGTCTCAAAAGTGTAGTTGATCAGACTGGAAAACATCCATTTTCCAGCTCAAATGGGATCAGTTGTATGAATTCGATTGATAAGAGAAGTGGGAAATCAGTGTCTAACTCTTCCAGAATAAAAATGGATGAAAGCAGTCAGATACTCTCATTTGAAAATGAGACAGACACTATTGATCTTCAGGGTTTTTGATTCATTTTTTAGGTCAGATGAGATTGGAATTTGTGAGTATGATGATTGATAAGAGAAGTGGACTATTGGTGTGTAACTTTTCCAGAATAGAGATAGATGAAATCAGACATAGTCTCATTTGAATATGAGGCAGATACTGTTGATCTTGAGGGTTTCTGACATATTGTGGATGCTGCTCGAGGCTAATTTTATTCCATAAGATATGCATTTACCAGATCTTAGACACTTTTTACTAAAATTTGTTTTTCCTTGTTCTCCTGCAGGATTTTGTCTATCCTTGGATTCAAGCCAGATTTATTTTTCCAAATTTATTTCAATCTTCCAGACGATTGAGCGAGAGTGGTGTGAAGGATAGTTCTTTTGAAGTTAATACGCAGAATGTTTCCTCATTATCTCTAGTTTGAATTTTCCTGTGTGGCAGTAAATATGCATAAGGCAAGTACTGGAATGCTTTCCCTACTTTGGCATTGGGTTTGATATGAATCCCTTGTAAAATGATTCAAAGATTATGTAGTTAAACAGAAAGTGTCACATTGGCAAAAATTTGAGAACGTTGAGACTGGAGAATTATATTATTGGGCTGCCCCCCTTATTCTTTTTCTTTGCACATATCTGTTCTTTGATTCTCTTTTATCATATCTCTAGTAGTGGCTCAATACAATAGTGTCTGTAAAAGGAACAATTTTGGGGGGAAGCAATATAATAGATAGAATCAGTTCTTTCTTACTACTAAATAAAAATACTCATTTACTGCACATACTTCCATGATAGAACAGTTCAATTTGCTATATTATGCATAAATCTATCAATGCCATATTTTGTTTTTTCTTTGTGAGAGTTCATTATAAGTTGTTCCATACAACATGCCCCTGGGATGAAAATTTCAGTCTTTTGGAAATAAGGAATGTTAATTGAAATTCTGGCTGAGTCAAAGAGAAGCTATCAACTGTGCTTGTACTTGAATTTGGGATGGAAACTTTGGGTCACTTCTTGTTTTTCTGCATTAAAATCTTTTGGGCTTTGCTATTTTTGGTTTTATTAGACTTGTGTTCAGAACCAAACATATGTTATTATTTCTTGTGGTTACCATCCATGTATATTACCTGTTTTATGGCATGATTGTGGGGAACCAAAAATAGTGATGTTTTTAATAAAAACAGCCTTGCAACTGAGTACGAAGAATTTAGGAAATTAGCAAATTCTCCCATCATTGTTATGTCCAATGGTTGTGTTTTTCTTTTCACCATGCCATCAATGCTAATTTGGTGTTCTGTTTCTTTTGGCCCGAGTCTTAAATACACACTTGACTGCTGCTGTGACTTCCCAGCTTGTTTGTATCCAAGGCGTTTGATTTTTAAGGCATGCCCATTCCAAACGAATTACATATATTTCATAAGCTCTACCAAACTATGCTCCACACGAGGGCATAGTTTGGTAGTCCATTGAATACCAATTTTTTATGACAATATACAAATGGCATTGTAGGCACATAAGCACGTTCAGTTTCAGTGCCAAAAGACCTCGAGACTCTGGCTGTCTCAAAAGAGTAGTAGATCAGATTGGAAAACATCCATTTTCCAGCTCGTATGGGATTGGGAGTGTAAAGTTGATTGATAATGGATCATCAGTGTTTAACTCTTTAGTATATAGTTTGATGAAATTAGACAGATACTCATTTGAAAATGAGAGACACTATTGATCCTTGGGGTTTCTGATACAGTTTCCAGCTCACATAGGAACGGGAGTGTAAAATTGATTGATTGATACTTCCACATGGAATTGGTCTTAATACATTTCTATTTTTTTTTAAACAGTTCTAGCTGTGGATACAGCGACGGCTCGGTGTGGATACAGCGACGAAAAAGTGTGGATACAGCGACGGCTAGGCGTGGATACAGGGACGGCGTGCCGTGGAACTTTTTCAAGTCTGACCGTCGCAGGTATAGCATTCCCGTCGCTATACTTGGGTTTTGCCGTCGCTATAGCGACGTCTTCTTGTCGCTATAGCGACGGCTTAGACATCTAACTAGTTATAGAACATTGTCACTGTATCAACGGCAAATTAGGGGTCATCGCTATTGCGACGAAAAAGTTGCCACAGGAAAAAAACACTTAGACGTGGCAATATCCATGCTTATCCGTGGATATTGCCACGTTTTTTCCGTGGCAAAATTGATCACATGTACTAGTGATACTCTTAGTAGCAACTCACACAACTATCTAGAAAGGAACACTCGAATGAAGACGATATTCTGTTAGGTTACTCCAGTCAAAGGAAATAACCTCACTACTCAGAGAGGGTTCTGTCGAAAGAGACAAAACTTCTTCTTGCATAGAACAATCAGAGTTAACCACAAAAACTTTAGTTGAATGGTTTTCACTCTCAATTGGAAGAGAGGGATCGGGTGGAGATGATGTCAACTCGACCACTTTAACTTCACCCTTCAAAGGAAGAGTGGGATCAATCAAGGATGAATCCGGATTTACCACTTGGAATTCACTCTTGGAAGGAAGAGTGGGATTGATCGTAGATGAAACCAAATCAACCACCTTAACTTCACCCTTCAAAGGAAGAGTGGGATCAACTAAGGATGGACTTGGATTGGCCACTTCAATTTCACTCTTCAACGGAAGAGTGGGATCAACCAAGGTTAGAACTGGATCAACCACTTTATCAACCAATGGGGGTTCAAGAGACAACTTACGATAACCTGTTGGAAGCCGTTGACGAGAAATAGTAATATATTCCAACAACTTAGAAGCTTCATCCATGCGAGGAAAAAGGTAAGTAAAGTGCATGTCCTTACAAAGCAAGCAAGGATTTCTGACTTTACCCTTCTGAATCTTAACCCTAGAAGCATTGGTTGAGGGGGGATCATCAGTATGATGACCAGAGGCTGATGACATCGGTTGCTGGGAAACCTTAGACCACTCTTCTAAAACTATGGACAAACCATGACAATCTTTCAAAATGTGATCACCCTTGCAAAGCCTACAAGGGAATTTTGGTTTACGCGGTCTTTGGGTGTGCAGATCAACACTCTCTGCACTAGGAGGAGTGATTGGTTGAGACTTGGTTATTTGTTTGTTTTTCTTCTTCTTAATCTTCCATTTCTTCTTCTTCTTATCCACCTGACTACTAGTACTACAAATTTCAACAGGCGAAGAGGTAGAAACGGGAGAAGAGACATCTGGTGAAGAAGGAGAGGGATCAACATGAGGTTGATGCTCTTGCGATGAAGGATTAGGATCAGAAGAAACTCGTGTACATGAGATAATTAGACTGGAGAATAACCAAACAGGTAATCCAATAGTAAATCCAGGAAGGCTTAATGTAGCCATGAGAGGAGGACGAACATCCCCATATGGAGGGAACACAAAAGAGATGCTTGGTAAAGGAGTCTCTTGGTTGGTAGTCCCAGAAGGTGAAGCCATAATTATGTAACAAAATTATCTCTCTCTTTTAAAAAATCCTAACTTTATAGACAACCAGTGCTACTCAAACTAAATAAGTAAGCAAAATATGTGAGAGGAGTGGATTAAAGGTTGGTTTTCTCACCAGGATTATCAAGACTTTACAAGCTTCGCCCATAAATCCAAGACGGCCAAAAGGTTAACTCAGTTTGGATAGGGTATCTTAGTGGGGTCTACCGATATATGCAAGGTATGTGGGAGCTCAAATTGGTATTATTGTTGTCTAATGCACAACCGTTCCAAAGGGGCCTTCCTATATAAAATCGAGTACGTGAAGTACCTTTCTATATACCTCAAGGGTACGTGAAAGTCCGTTTGATATACCGACAGTACGTGGAAGAACTGTGCAAGTCCTAGGTTGTAGTGCAGACAAATAATGATAGCTCCTACGTTTAATGATGCCCGAACATGTCTCTAACCTATCACACAAATTGCTAAAAATTTTAAACCTAAGCTAGCGCTTAATTTTATCTTGTGCATTTAGGTGGAACCATGGAGCGAAAACTTGAAATTAAAGAAGATGCACACTGATCTATATGATAAATCAAGTTTTCCTCTTCAATGAAATTCTACCTAAGAGAGGGAGAGAGAAGTTCAATTTATTTGAAACATAGAATAAATCCCATACAAAATAAAATACACTTGTTTATATGGTCCTTTCCTAACTTAAACAAACAAAATCTTCTTTTTTGAACTGAAAAAGAAGTGAGACCTCTAATGAAAAGCAAGAAAAGATTGTTACAACTTTATACAAAAGTGTTCATATTTTAACTAAAGTGAGAATGAACTAATCACAAAATCATACAATAACTTTCATATGCACTTTTCCACAACTTTATGAAAAAAGGAAAAAACATACAAAATCATGTATAACAAATGAAGAAAAACAGAAATGAATCTTTTCTTGTTCTTTCAAAGAAGATAGAAATCAAAGATCTAACAAAACCAAGTTCTATTCAAAGCCAACTATGAAGCTTGAAAATACCAACATCAATCAAAATTATTGAGAATAACTACGGATTCATACATGCTCAAGGGGGGTCCGGGGGGGGGCTCATTTTTTTTTAATTTTTTAATTTTTGATTGAGTTTTCTGTTCAAAAATGAATTGCAGAGTTCAAAAAACAACTGTAGCAATCTGAAGTATGCATCTCAGATACCAAAAGAAGCATTTAAGAATCAAATACCAAACAGGGCTAAGAAGAATACCTGGAACTGCTTCTACAGGTGTTGAACAGGGCGTTACCAGCCTAAGCACCACAGGCTTGCACACAATAATAGAGCGGTGGAACCACTTACTGCAGGTTCACACTAGGGAATTACCAGGTCCAGCACCACTTCTTGTACACAGAGAAAGTGCGGTGGCACCGCTTACTGCAGGTTCACACCAGGGCATTACCAGGTCTAGCACTGCTTCTTGTACACAGAGAAAGTGTAGTGGCACTGCTTCTTTAACACAGAGGAAGAGCAATGATAGCTCTAGAACTGCACTTATAACAAAGCTCAAGAGTGATGCCCAAGATGACAATTTGAAAAATAAAAAAGCAACAGAAAAGTAAGTTACAAACTGAAAAATGAACCTAAACAATCACCAAAAAACCCAGTGAACCAAAAATATGAAGATCCAAAGGCAGACAGAGGCAAAACAATCAAATTCAAAGCAGATCTACAGATCTATGCATGGAAAAGTAGATCTAGAAATTGAAAATGAAGGTGGACGTTTCAACTTACCAATCATCTAGATTTCAAAGTAGATCCCCAGCATGGTCGCCACTTTTGTTAGTCGAAAATACACACCTCCTACGGACAAGAGCTGGTTCCCTAGTCTGAATGGTTCAGATCTAGAACAAAACATAAACACGGAATGCTATACTCTCCCTAGATCTAGTTAATCACTTGAATGGAATTCCATGATGCTTACCTCAAAGGTTTTCCTCACTATCCTCGTAGAAGAACCTGTAAAATATTGAAGACAACAAAGAAAACATGATAGCATACAATATAATCAACTAGATCTATGCTTGTGACCAAGGAATCAAGCAATATAAACACATGAAACAGTAAATATGGGAAAGAAAAGACATTCTTTATTAATAAATGATTGGAGAGACTACAACCTTCATGCCTTGGTGTTGAGAGTTCCTTCCAATGGCTCCTTGCCTCTAACTAGACCTTGCCTCGAAAGACTCAAGAATGATTTTGATAGAGTTTGGGTATGGAACACAATTCTTCCTCCTCCTGTCACATGGGGGATGAGCTAGTATTTAAAGGCATGGGAGGATAGGTATGGTTGAGGATCTCATGGGTGAGGTGGATATTAGATCCTAAAAGGGAGGATCTCGAGCTCCAGCTGGTCGTAAACGATAGGGATGAGGCTCTACATAGGAAAGCTTCGAGAATCCTCTTGAAGCTTCTCTTTTTTCCTTCAAAACTCGAGCACCTATTTTCCAAAGAATAAAACAGGTAGTGATAAGGGGACACCGCTTTTGGAAGTAAGGGAAAGAGTGGTGGAACCTCTCTTTTCTCATGTATCGGGAGCGGTGCTGGCTCTTTGCTTCTTGGGTAATGCTTTTGGTCAATGGGGAAAGAGCGTTACCAGCTCAAAAGAGGGAAAATTGCAAGGGGTTAATTTATTCCTTCATTTCTCTTGGGAAAATCTGAGGGATTGGAGCACTCAAGGGGATACCTATCTCATAACATGAGGGTGACGAGATTTTGGTATAACAGATACGATGAGGAAATCTCATTGCTTTTTTCAATGGGGTTCGATGGGAGAATGGCAAGGGTAGGACATCTTTCCTTCCAAGTCACAAAGGAATCGATTGTGCGCACCATTAAGCTTCCTCGAGAAGGAGAGAGATGGAATAAAAACTGGTTTGTTCTAAGGGCATCACATAAATTTTCCCTCAATCCCAAATTCTAGCATGTGACAAGCACAAAAGGTTATCACCATAGTTGGATAAAGCCTGAATACATCAATCCGCTAAAGGTCATTATTCATCTGGTTACCTGTGAAGGAAATTTTAGTGTTTTCAAATCTTTTCATATATGTTTATTGGCCCATTTCATCGATAATAGAAGTATTAATTTTCCTTTATTTTTCCTTCAAAGTCTAGTAAAAATGTCGAACTTGGTCCGCAAAAATACCCTTTACCCCAAAAGCAGTTTATACCACCACAGCTTGATCAAACTTTTAATCTTGGACCAATTCAAGGAGCAATAACAACCTTGGGAGACCTTTGTATTCAAGGTGCTTAATCCCCATCTTAATATCCATAAAAAATCTCGTCATTTTCACCGTGGAACTAGTCAAACCTCACCTATAGAAGAAGAAAAACCCCTACATTGTCCACCTTGACGAAGATATATTAGAACCTAACTCATCTGCACAAAACACCCCTACTAGTCCCGTGTCCGCCGAATTTGTACCTTTCTCATGACCTCACACCAGGAAATAAAAGGAGAAAAATGTTCAGCATATGCTCCAACCCAGTACTCAGAAAGTAGTTCAGTCTGATGTGCAGACGAGTCATTCAGACAATGTGGCTGAATTAGAGAAAACCGATTCAAATTCATCCCTGTTAGCATTAGCCAGTCTTTCTACCGAATTACTAAAGGATCATTAGAGGAAATTTCAATTTAAAATGGGCCTTCCAAAAATAATACAAATTCCACATCATCATGTATTAGCTAATCAAAATGCTTTAAAATTCAAAAAGGGAGCACCTCTTAAACAATTTTTTAATATAAATTTGGGGATAGGTATCATAAAAAAAAACTATTTTTTTGTTCGTATTTTCGACATATCTCGCTGTGTTTTTACTCAAATTTAGATTGGGAGAGCTCGTTGGATGAGATCTCCTGATCAAAATTCGAGTAAAAGCACAGGAAGATATGTCGAAAATACGAACAAAAAAAGTAGTTTTTTATTTTCTTCCTCCAAAATTAATAAATATTATTTTATTAATTTTCCTTAGGAGGCCCATTTTGAGTTGAAATTTCCTCTAACGGTTGATCAAACGAACATTCCTACATCTGTCTAGGATATCAGCCTTGAAGAACACATTCCTACTGTTGATTTGGATCCACCATCAAGGGAAATGAGTCCTCCACGAGATTCCAACCACCCCGCAAAGCCATCTACGCCACCGCAGCCAACATTATATCAATTAACTCATGAGTTAACTTAATCAACAAATCAGAATGAAGGATATGTTAAGTTGATTTCAAATATTCGAGAGGAGAAAAAAGAATTGTAGTTACAGATTAAAAATATGGAGGAACTTCACAAGACCATTAGTTTATCACAGAGGAATCAGCAAGGCATGCCCTTCTGAAAGCATAGGCTAGGAAATTTAAGTTCAAAACATTCGCTTCATCAAAGTTGGAGGTAGTTGCTGACTCAGCTCTGCCTCCTTCCTAATGCTATCTTTTATTTCTGACAGTGGGACCTGACATTCTTTTGGTTTTGGGGAATGTTGGTCCTCATTTTGTCACCATTTTTGGCTAAATATTTTACATATTAAGATATGTTTTGTTACCTTTTGGCATCTTCTCTACCATATAGTTCGCCATTTAGCAGCAGGTATGGTCATATTTTAATTTATGCAAGTTATGTTTTATTTTGCATCATTTCACGATTTTCTTGTTTAAATTCAATAGTATGTAGTGATATTCTAATATATGAAACTTTTGTTGTAGAATCTTAGTCTTCAGCGAACCAGGAAGCAACATTGCATTCATCCTAAATGTGCACAGAGCGTATCCAGCACATCGTCCAGCTCACTGTTCGAACCACCGAATCAATCGCGTATTGCTGACAATGGATTCCTGAGCGTTAAACGCATGTAACGGTCATAAACTATTGTGACCACGCACCAACATCTTAGCATAAGCCTCTTTTTGGAAGAGAGATCGTATGATGTCTCTGTGTGACACCATGATGCTAGCTCCGATTAAGACTGAGTTCATATGCCACATCACGCATCAGAGATGAACCAGATTTGCAAAGAAGAAGGAACTTCCATCTGTTCGTTATCAATGTAATTACTTGTCATAATGACTGCCTTATCTTAAGAGCAGTCAACCACTGAAAAGGTCGAATTTCTCGCCTTCTGTAAAAACACTATATATACAGAGGATCTCATGCAATAAATAGTTAATCGTTGAATGTTAATAGTTGATAGCTCGTGGTTAGTAACTAATAGAATCGATGGAGTTAGTAAGGATAGTGAGATAGTTAACCATGTTATTATTTGAACACAAAACTATGTAATACTACCCTTTGATTTAATGAAATTTTTGTTACACTGTGTATGATCGTGTTCCATTAGCAAGGCATTACTTTGTTTTTTGGGAGCCCCCCCCCGACAACCAGAGTTTTACATTTTCGTGTATGCTTCATTATTTCCTTTTCTCTGTAACTAGTATAGTCTTATTTATGAGTTGTTTATGCAATTTAATTCCTATAATCGTTGATGTTAGTTACTTTTTGTAGCATATATTTCATTTTTATCATGTTGATTATGTAGTTTTCCTTTACAAGTTAGCAACTAGTTGCACCTAGAATAGCTTCTAAATTCCTTTTCAATGTTGTTACATTCATTGTTTGATTTGTAGACTAGATCCCTTTAGTTAAGTCACAGTAAATTTAGCTTTGTTTATTTTTGTTTTTGCTCAAGTATATTCCAGTTTGTTTAATGATGCCATCTCCTTTTTGAATTATGAGTTAGTTTAGATTATGTTGCCATAAGATTAAATTATTAAGTAGATTTAGTCTTTGCTCTGTTACATTTTATTAGCATATGCATGAGTCAGCTGCTCTCAAACAAATCATTTAAATTCACTATTATCTTGAAATTTTAGTATTTTTTCAGACAGACTGTCATTCAGACATTATGTTCTGCCTTTCATACGGACCTTCATTTTAACCTGTTGTCCAGTCTTTCATTCAACCCTACGTGTCTTTAATCTATTTTGAGCGTATCTCATTTTTCTGATTACGTTTTGATAGTAGTAGTTGTATAGTGATCGTATTTTCTCTTAAGACCTTTAGATGAGATTGTTTAGACTACTTGTTAAACCTCATTCTTCTTTCTCCTTTCTTCTCACCTTATGCCAGAGAATTATGTCATGTGTTTTGATCTCTTGTGTTGATTTGTAATTAAAATTTGAATTGTTCCTTTGCATGTGAAGTTTTGAATGCATTAATAGATTAAGTGTCTTATACATTGCTTATAGTAATACGATCTGTTCTCTCAATCATATAGCTATTAAAAGAATTCTATCCTATAGAACTTAGATCATCTTTATAAGTTTTCTGCTTGTTTATAAATCATGTTTATCTTCTTGTAGTATTTTTTATCTTTTGCAAATAAGAGTTATTTTTTTAGAGATCATCATGTTTACCATAGCTTGTAATTGGACGTTTCTCAATCTACATGTTTTCGAAGAGATTAAGTTAGATCTGATTCACTTTAGTTTCTTCACCTCATTTGAAAGCCATTTTGACACTTCTCCTACACCTTTCCCAATTAAAGTAAACCCTTATTCTCAAAATAATCAAGGAGAATGGAATTAGTGGCCATCTATTAGTTGAATGTATAGTTTTTAGGAAACATAATTAGTTGTTGTAAATTCTTCTTTGTACAACCAATTATTAAAAGTTGTTTATCAGTAAAATAGACCTTCTTATAAAGAATAATTCATTGTCTACATCTTTGTCTTTTAATAGTTGTTTATAGAGTAGAGTAGTATAACTTGATACCACTTTGCCCTAGTCCTCTGTTTATGTTATATTAAGAAGTTGATTTCTTAGGAGTTCAACTCAGTTTTTTTCATTTTGAAAGACCTTTCAATATTTTGTTTACTAAAGTATTACCACGATATCATAAGAATCCCTCTACCTTCGCATATATTTTGTAACAACTCTAAGACTACTAACCCCGGTCGATAATTAAATATCAGGTGAATTATTCAAGACAATATCTTTCCCAACAGGTATCTTAAGTGTTGAAAAGATAAACATGGTAAAAGGTACATTGTAAAAGGTGATGAAGATTATCCATTTGTTTACTTTATGGGAGTAGGTATTTCTGATTTAGAAGATGAAAGTGATGTCATGTTTAGACAAGAGATTATCCATTGGGAATTGATAGGGGAAATCACACGCAATAATTATGAACACTTTTTTGATGCCCTTGATCATTTGTCCCAATTATTTGTAGAAGATCCATAATATACCTTGCAAAATGAAGTTTCCACCATAAGAGAAAGTGTATCAAATCCTCTAACAAGAGGAACTTATAGCCATATTTGAGACATTAGATAGGATCTGAGAGGTAACTTAAGACAAGAAATCACAGAACTTACTAATCGGAATTGAGAAGAATATGTGCTAATTAACGATGCCTTTGGTTAGGATTTTTCTTTGAACAACTTGCTTATTTTTCAAGAATTTTTTGAGATGTTTGTTGTCCAACAATTTATAGACCCATAGTATTGGGTGACCTGTAGTATTTTCCCGTGGTAATTCCCCTATAAAAGGAAAGCATTGTAATATGGCTATGTATTGTATTGTAGCATTGTAAACAATATATGTGATTGTGTAAGAGAGATTGTGAGAGTGTGAAGAGGAAGTGCAGCAGGTTGTATCCCTTCATTTTGCTTGATGGTATAATAATAAAGGACCCGCAATTCCTACGTGGAAATATCCCATCTTGGGTGAACCGCGTTATATCTATATCTCTTTTGTACTGTGTTTAATATTTTCCTCTTGTTTAATTATTTAATTGCATTATTGTTATTTCTCCATGATCCTATTTTTCTAACAATTGATGGATACCTAGAAACCTACGAACATGGATTGAAAAATACTTATGGCAAGGGTAGCTAAAGTGTTGAAAATATAAACATGGTAAAAGGTGATGAATATTATCCACCCATTTAGTTTATGGGAGTAGGTATTTTTGATTCAGAAGACAAAAGTGATGTCAGGTTTAGATAGGAGATTATCCACCAAGAACTCATAGGGGAAATCATGTGCAATAATTCCGAACACTTTGTTGATGCCCCTGATCATTTGTCCCAAGTATCTGTAAAAGCTCTAGAATATACCTTGGAAAATGAAGTTTCCACCACCAGAGAAAGTGTTGCAAATCCTCTAACAAGAGGGACTTATCACCATATTCGATATATTAGGAAAGATCTAAGAGATAACTTAAGACAGGAAATCATAGAACTTACTAATCAAAATTGAGAAGAAGATGTGCTAATTAACAATGCCTTTGGTGAGGATTTTTCTCATAACAACTTGTTTATTTTTCAAGAAATTTTTGGTATGTTTGTCGGCCAATAGTTTGCGGACCCATGGTATATGTTGACCCATTGTATTTTTCCATGGTAATTCCCCTATAAAAGGAAATAATTGTAATACAACTGTGTATTGTATTGTATCATTTTAAACAATCTATGTGATTGTGTAAGAGAGATTGTGAGAGTGTGAAGAGGAAGTGCAGTGGGGTTTCTGTAGGTTGTATCGCTTCATTTTGCTTGATGGTACAATAATAAAGGATTGCAAATTTCTATGTGGATGCAGTCCATCTTGGGTGAACCACGTTATATCTATGTCTCTCTTGTAATGTGTTTAATATTTGCATATTTTTTAATTATTTAATTGTATAACTGTTATTGATTAGCAATCATGTTTTTCTAACAATTGATGGATACCTAGAAACCTACGAAGATGGATTAAAAAATACTTATGCCATGGGTAAATTAAGTGTTAAAAAAATAAACATGGTAAGATGTGATGAAGATTATGCACCTTTTTACTTTATGGGAGTAGGTATTTCTGATTTAGAAGATGAGAGTGATGTCAGGTTTAGACAAGAGCTTATCCATCAAGAATTGATAGGGGAAATCAAGTGCAATAATTCTGAACACTTTGCTAATGACCTTGATCATTTGTCCCAATTATACGTAGAAGCTCCAAAATCTACCTTGCAAAATGAATTTTCCATCACAAGAGAAACCGTGCCAAATCCTCTAACAAGAAGAACATATCGTCATATTTGAGAGATTAGCCAGAAACTGAGAGATAACTTAAGACGAGAAATCACATAACCTATTAATCAAAATTGAGAAGAATATGTGCTAATTAATGATGCCTTTGGTGAGGATTTTTCTCTAGACAACTTGTTTATTTTTCAAGCTAATAGTTGCTCACATGTAGCTAAAAGTGAAAATCAAGCTTTAAGTCCTTCTACTGGTACTGAAAATGAATTGATTAATGAACATGAGCCACCAGATCAATGGAAAAAACTTAGTAACTTTCCCTACTCATCTATCTCACATTTCCCAAATTTGTTGTTACCTCTCGAGAGATCTGTAGAAGAAAGTAATGATACATATCACATTCCTACTATACAATTGGCATCCTTAGAAGATGAAGTAGAAAGAAACTTGTCTGAAGTCTCTAAAAAAGGAAAATTACCTATGCATCATGGAGAAGGTTCTTGTAAATGATCTGGTCATTCTGATACTATTTCCCCATTACCACTGATATTGATAAATCTTTTCCTGATTTCTGGACTATGGGGGAAACAATTAAAGAAGTAGTTTCAACACACCCGGAGGAGGTTAAGAGTGATTCCAATGAATCAAGAAAAGTATAAGAGATTCTGGTTGGAATAATTGTCGTTCCAATAGACAGGAGTCCTCCATGTTTAAATGCTATATCAGAAAGAGGTAGGACAATGCCATTTCCCTGTACCCGAGGTAATATTGATGCGTCTATAATTCCTACCTGTGATGTTCAAGTCATTCTATCATACATTAACCAGTGTAGGTATACCTATGGTGATAAGGTGATTATTAAGAATCGTGTTTTTAATCACATTTCAAGGAAATCATGAAATATTTGAATGGTACCACTAACAATAGAACAATTTGAAGGAAATATGTATTATTCGTCTACTGAAGATGGTCGCAGATTGAAAATCCCTGTAAATCAAATTTATTTAATGGACTATGTCTCGGGTCTGACTTAGCATATCATCTTTTCACCTTCTGTTAGAATAGATAGGATTAAATAAGCTCGTTTGAGCAGTAGTTACGTCTTTCCCTATCTGATTGATGAATGAGTCTTATGAGTCTGCTAGTTTTTGAGTTTGGTCTGTTTACTGCATTTGAATTGTTTAGAGTATAATTTACTTTTCAACATTTTATTTTCCAGCATTTACTTCTATCAGTTTTTTTTTACGCATATATTTTTCCCATACATGCTGCTCTAGTATTTCTTGCTTCCTTGTGTGCATAAATAGGTAATAACTTGAGAGGAAGAAGAAAGATGGAGTGTTGGATTATTCGATGCTGATGGTGCTGCGGACTAGAGACTTCTAAGGTTCTAACGCACTCTTTTCATTAGAGAACTTGTCCCATTTAGGGAAAGATGTTATCACATATATATTGTAGCTTGGATACCAAGATGCAGCATACAGATTGATGGGTGAATCCATGAAGATGGGTGTCTATTTTGGGGGGTCTTATGAGAAAATAAATTTGATTTTTTCATGTTTTTCAACTTTGGGTGAACGAAAGTGATATTTTCGTTTAGAATTTCACTTTCAAGTAAAAACAAAACTTTTAGAGAATTATGTCAGATTTCTATTCATAATTTTTTGAATTTTTTTTATTGAGATTTGATAGGTTATTATGGAAAATGTTTGGCAGTGTGTCCTTATAAAATAAAAGGAATAAAAAATAGTCATGTTTGGTTGTGCCCATAAAATCATTGTTAAAGTCATGTTTTGCAAAAAAAATATATGCTACGACAATATACACACAATATACTATTGCAATAACTATAACTTTGTAACCAACGAATCTATATACTAATTATAATATTTTTTTGAATTCGATCAATGGGAAAACCTTGTCGGTTTTAAACATGTTTTTGGTTCTGCCACTTTTCTCTCAATTGAATATAAAAATTAAAAATCTACAAATACCCTTTTGAATTAGACACTCCAATTAAGTGCACCGTATTGTTTCAATTTTTTTGGTAGTGTATTTTTAAAGTTATATATTTTTTCATTTCACCACATTTTGAAAGAGATGAAACCAAACTCGACACATGTTAAGAAACAAACAAACAAAAAAATATCGGATCTTACCTATACACAACAAAATCTATACCTACGGAAAGTAGATTTAATGACGAAACTAAAGGTATCAAGTCCGACAGTCTATTTGTAGTGTAAGGCATCCATTTTACCTTTCGAAAATGGGAAAACCTGAAAACTGTGCAGGTTACAGGTTTGAGAGGTTATTCGGCCGAATAATTATTCAGTCGAACATTTGTTCAGATGAACAATTGTTCGACCGAACAATGTTTTTCCGTAATGGAGACGTTACAAACAAGGTTGTTTAGCTAAAAAACTAAGTGCAAAAAAAATTCGTTGGCTGGAAAAAATAATCGTATAACTAAAACGAAAGAGCCTCATTATTTTCGCACCTCTTCATTTCGTATAAGTAAAACGAAAGAGCCTCATTATTTTCTCACCTCTTCATTTCGTATAAGTAAAACGAAAGTGCCTCATTATTTTCTCACCTCTTCATTTCGTATAAGTAAAAGTATTTTTGAAGGAGTTTTCAGAGGAGATTTCTTTTGCCAAAGGATGTTTAGAAGGTATTTTTCCTCTTATTTATTTTCAAGGGGTACATTCAAAGAGTTTTTTCCCAAGGCATTTTTGCCAAAGATTTTGTGTTCTAAAGTATTTTTGAAAAGAAGTTAATTCTTTGCAAGAATTTTTTTCATAGAGTATTTTCCAATATATTTTTCCAAAGTAGGTTATTTGTTTGCAATGGGTTTTTTTCCAAAGAGTTTTTTTTTTTTCAAATTTTGTTTTCCAAGGTATTTTTGTAGAGTAGGTTCTTTGAAATGGGTTTTTCCCAAAGAGTTTTTTTGCAAAGTATTTTTGCAAATGAGTTTTTTTTCCAAAATATTTATATAAGTTGTTTTTTCAAATAAGGTTTTTTTTCAGAGTTTTTTTTTTCCAATTGTTTTACAAAGAAGATTTCTTTACAAGGTGTTCTTATTTTTTTCCAAGGGTTTTTCAAAATGAGATTAAGCAATCATGGGAAACAAAAGAAACCGTAAAAAAAAGTGATCGTAAACGTGATGACGATGCTAATAGGTAAAATCAAAAACTCAGAAATACATCTAAAAGAGCAAGAGTTGCAGAAACAGAAGAAATAATTGAAGATATAAGAACATATTTACATGACACTGTTGATGAAATGGAAATTAAAAATAGGGTACAAGAAGAGAAATGGAAGTTGAAGAGACCATTGTTGAATATGTAAATAGTGATTTACATGCTAATGTTGATGAAGTCAATATTGAAGATCAAAACCAAGATCCAGAAATTGGACCTGGTATGTATATATCATGTATTTTCGAAATTCATTTTTTATAATGAATTGTATTTTTGGACATATGTTAAATTTAATTTAATTTGATGTATAGGTACTTTCACCATTGACGATGAAATGTTAGAAGACATTGATTGCGACAAATATGGAGAAAAATTACCCATATATGTTGCACGATATCGTGCTACAAACATTTATGATGATATTCTCAAGGATTGTTCAATAGCAGGACAAACACAAATTTTGAGATGTTTATTGGTGTCCAAGAAGTTAGAAGGTGCTACGTCATTATTGGGTATTCACAAGGAGACAAAAGAGTTGAAACTGAAACATAATGTGATAAAAAATATAGGTGATGCAATAAAAAAATTTGGAAAATCCAGAAAGAAAGATACCAATCCTGTACGTAGACCAATTCAGACAGCAATTGTTTCAGCTAGTACTAGACAAAAACGCTTGACAACACAACTAGCACAAGCAATTGGAACCTCAAGAAAGACATTAGCCAAACATAGCAAATTCAGAATGCAAATAGATGAAAATGATGAACTTGCTTGCTGGGCAATTATTTGTAGACAACCTTACAAAGATAGAGTGGGAGAAGGTGTTAAAGATATTGTACAGAAATATTGGTTGGAACATGCTTGAGTTTAACCAAATTCAAGGGATGTGATACGACAAAGAGTATCACGAAATGTATATGAAAGATGTCCAAAACATATAATGGAAATGACACAAGTACAATTGTTCAATAAATTCAAGGAATATCATCGTGGAATTAATATGTCGATCACTACATTTGTGCAACAAAAACCATGGTATGTTAGACCTATTACTATACGTGACACATTTTGTTGTCATTATCTTGTGAAATTTCAATTATATTACGACACATTTCTTGAATTTGGTAAAATGTTTTGGACAAATTCACCACCTCTGCCCACAGTACGTGAATTCATATCTCAAACCCTATGTGAGAGAAATCATGATGAAGTATTTTATAATAAGAAATGTGTCAATGGAAAACATTGTCATGGTTGTGGAAATCTTGTTTTATTCCACAATAAATACCCTATCAATAATGATCAGTCACTTTCAAATGTAACCATTGATTGGAGAATATATGAATACAACATTTATTCTACAAGTTCTAGTGATGCACATTCCAAAAGAATTGAATTGCGAGAAGATAAAATATGTGCGACAGATTTTCTCAATAAATTTGAAAGTGAAATCTATAAATACACCAAGCATTCACATAGAGCACGATGGCAAGACCTTCAATTCAAACATTCCCGTGAAAGTTTTCCAGTTGGAACAATTTTGTATGTAGTTGATTTTGCAGAAAACTACACATTTGCTGCACAAAAAGAGATTCAAAGTGAATACTATCATTCTGACCAAGTTTCGATATTTGGCCATGTTCTATATAGACATTCTCAACAAGATGTTGATGGCATTGAAAGCACGCGTGACAATCGATATGTGATTAAATAATATCACTTTTATATCAGCGATGATCGTACACATGATACACATTTTGTTCAACATTGTATTGAAATATTTTTCTATGATTCACTAAAAAGTCGTAAAGTTAAATTCAATGAACATTGGATATGATCGGATGGATGTGCAGGACAATTTAAATCTTCATGATAATTTTTTTTGGTTATGTCAACTTCATAAAGCAATGAACATTAAACATTGCTGGAATTTCTTTGAAACTGGACATGGAAAAGGTGAACATGATGGTGCAGGAGCATGCGTAAAAAGAGCACTTCGAAGATGGAAAATGAACCATTCTTCTAGACGATTCCATTCATCTACAGAGGTTGTCCAATGGTGTAAATCAAATCTAAGCCATGATTGTAGTCAACAATCAAAAGATGTGCATAGGTATGTACATTATTTTTTTAATTTATATTAATTGTCAATTTTACAAAATGTATGTACTAACATTGAAGTATTTGTACACTAACATTAAAATTTATCATTTATTGTGTAGGTTTTTTTGGCTTTTTGGGGTCCAATATATAGATAGATCAATACCATACGAGGCTAGCACCATACATGGGACTAAAGAACTTCACTCTATTCAAACAAAATCCTTCCAAAATGTGTTTGCAATTGACAGTAGAAAGCAAACATGTTGTTGTCATATTTGCACTGAAAATGTTGAATCTACAGAAGTTTGTGCAAACATAACGAACAAGTATGTAAAACATTGGAAACACACAAAGATTAATCCAAAAGGAAAAATGCCACTAGCAAACATAGAAGAATTAGAATCAGAAGAAAAACAAATATCATCTGATGGCAATAGAATTTTAGATCTTGTTAAAGAAGGTAATGATGTTGTTGATTGTTCAATATTGTCCATCACCGTATGTTTATATAGTCAATTTAATTCACTTAGATCCAATGCCAATTCTAATTTGCATAGGAGATATTTTCGATGTGATTGCACCTTTAGACAACAACAAAAATGTAAAATATTATTTGATGCGATGCACTGAAGGAAAAATGAAGTTATTGGAGGACTACAATGACAATGGATTTACATACGAGAGAGGATCCATAATTTTAAAAGGCTATTTTTTGCAGCAGACCCGTATGATTGAAAATCATGTCTACTTTCAGGATTATGAACCTGATGTTATATGTTGTCAGTATAGTCATTTAGTATGTGCATCTCGAATAAAATTGGTACAAGTTGCATAAAAAAAACTTAAAAAATAAAAAATGGAAACTTCCAAATATGACCATGAACGGATAATTGAGGACGGAATTCCATTGTGATGTTTTTAACTATATCATTTCTTGTTTTATGCTAAGATTGGTTATCATGAAGTCATTGAACTTTAATTTATTAAAATTCAAATCAAGTTGCTAATGTTACCTTAGTAATAAAAAAAAATTTAGAATTCAAAATCAAATTGCTAATGTTACCTTAGAAAATTTATGGCTTGAGCTATAATTTATTAGAATTCAGAATCAAGTTGCTAATTTTACTTTAGTAATAAAAAATATTCCTATCAAAACTTCTTAACATTCCTAACCAGTCCTAACATTCACTCATACATTCATATATTTACGCCTATCAAAACTTCCTAACATTACTAACATTTCCTAACATTCATTTCTAACATTCCCAACATTGATTCCTAACATTCCCCACATTGATTCTTAACATTATATTGCATATAGCATTCCTAACATTCCTAAAATTCTCAACTTTTCAACACTAAAAATATGTTACATATACAAACATACGTAAGTTTACTAATACATACATTCATATAATTGCACCTATCTAAACTTCCTCGTTCCTTTCCTAACATTCATGTATATTTGCACCTATCAAAACTTCCTAATTCCTTTTTGAACATTCATTCCTAACATTCATGTATATTTGCACCCATCAAAACTTCCTAACATTTCAAACATTTTCCTAACATTGATTTCTAACATTCCCTGGACATTGATTTATAACATTCCCCACATTGATTCTTAACATTAGATTCCTCCTATCAAAACTTCCTAACATTACTAACATTTCCTAACATTCATTTCTAACATTAACATTCCCCATGTTCATTCTTAACAAAATGGATTGCATTAATTCTTAACGTTAACATTCTCCATATTCTTTCTTAACAATCCTAACATTCCTAACCTTTACATATACATGTATATAATCCAAAAAACAATATCTAAGATCAATGTATGTATGTATATAATCCAAAAAAACAATCATGAACATTAGAGTTCAATGTACATGTATATAATAATAAAAAACAGTCATGAACATGTAAGTTCAATGTACATGTATATAATAAAAAAAAACATTCATGAACATGTATATAATCCTAAAATTAAGCTCCTCGATGTCTGAATCAAAGAAGTCCACCACTATCCTCCACTAGGGTCTTCCCTTGGACTCATAACAATCTGAAACATGTATAAAAATAGATTATGAATATCATAAATTATTTAAACAATTTTAAATTAAAATCAAAACATTAAAACATTAAACTAGTATATAGAAGATCAATACAATTATTAACAAAATTACCTCAAATTCTCTATCATTCAATGGAATCTTCTCTTTGCCTCTAAAAGGTGGAGGAGACCCAAGCTACAACATGTATAAAAATAGTTTATAAATCTTACAAACTATTTAAACTATTTTAAACTAAAATAAATAAAATAAAATATTAAACTTACAATTCTACCACTATCCTCCAATGGAGTTTTCCCTTTGCCTCGAAAGATTGAAGAGACCCAAGCTTCAACATATATACAAGCAATTTACAAATGTCAAAAATTATTTGAACTAATTAAACTTATATATTAGAGAACAATTTGGGTAATATTACATACCTTGAAGAAGAAACATGTAAAAACATTACTACTTTTGCTTCCTCTAAATTTTATGTCTAGATTTGTAGATATGGGTCGAGGAGTAATAGGAGTCATATATTTGATCAATCATATATATAACTCCAAATACTCCAAGACCCATTTCTACAAATAAAGATAAATGACCCTTCTTTATATCAATGACACTGCAACCATAGATGATAAGGAGGAATCATCTCTACCACTATCACCATGTCGATGATCAAATTGTTAACTTTTCATATGCTTAGCTAAGACATCAGTACTTCATTTCATTTTCATAACAAAAGCATATAAACAGGATCACTGAAAGATAGACAAGCACAACCATACAAAAGGAACACAAAGATTTATCCTGGGAAAACCCTAAAGGGAAAAACCCAGCAAAAGCTTCCTCAATATAGATGACCCAAAAAGATAAAAGATAAAAGATAAAACTAGCAAGGAGATCAAAGCCTGATCCTCCTCCTTTTCCAGCTAAATCTCTTCTCCACTAATGCGCTACACAAGTGAGAGTGTGTGTTTCAAATGAGGAGAGCTACACCTCTATTTATATTCATCCGTTCACTTTAATTAACTCATTCGATATATAGGCTCGAGTTAATCATGTAGGCTCGAGTTACACATGTAGGCTCAAGTAACCACACTAGGGTGCTAATGACCCACCTTTACAATTAGAGGGGACAACCTCATGACTCTTATTAGTTCTTCCGATTAGAAGCATCGGAGTACAAAATAATACAAGTGGTTCTCCCGGTAGGACCATCGGGAACCACAAAAAGATACATATAGAATATTCTTCGAAGTTACAATATTTCAACACTCCCCCTTAACGAGAAGGGTATTCTACAACAACATCAAAAACAACAATAGTAGGAGAGGACATCATCAACATCATCAGGGTAACACATCTATAAATCATTGGAAGCTTTTCAACATCATATAGTATTCGTCTTCAATTTTCAACGACAACAACTCTTTGATCAGCATCAACATCTTTTGACCTTTTGATCAGCAACATCTTCAACACTTTGACCTTTCGATCAGTAACATCTTCAGCACTTAGACCTTTCAATCAACAGAAACATATTCAGCACTTTGACCTTTGGATCAGCAACATCTTCAGCGTTTTGAATTTTCGATCAACAACAATATCTTCAGCATTTTGATCAGCAACATCTTCAGCACTTTGATCTTTCTATCAACAACATCTTCATCACTTTGATCTTTCGATCAGCAACAACATCTTCAACATTTTGGTCAGCAACATCTTTAGTACTTTGATCTTTCGATTGGCAACAACTTCTTCAGCATTTTGTTCTTTCGATCAGCAACCTGGTCAGTAACATCATGATCAGCACCATAATCATACTTCAATTCTTGAATAGCATCATCATCATCATATTCTGATCTTTTGATCAGTACGTCGTCATCATCACATACTGATCATTTGATTAGTAAATCATCATCATCATACTCTGATATTTCGATCAGTACATCATCATCATGCTCTGATCTTTTGATCAGTACATCATCATCATCACGTTCTAATCTTTCGTTTAGTACATCGTAATCATCATCATACTCTGATCTTTCGATTAGTACATCATCATCATCATACACTGATCTTTCGATCAGTACGTCATCCTCATCATAAAAACATCATCATCATGAAAACATCATTATCATGAAAACATCAACATCATCAAAACATCAACATCATCAGCATCAAAACATCAACATGATCCTTCCTTTCAGAATTACGGGATCAACATGTCTATGGTACTCAGACAATCCTTCCTGTCGAAATTATGGGATTTAGGTCTTTACAGAGTTACTAACGATCCTTCCTTTCGGAATTATAGGATCAACACATCTGTGGAGCTCAGACGATCCTTCCTTTCAGGATTACAGGATCAAGTCTTTACGGAGCTACTAACGATCCTTCCTTTTGGAATTACGAGATTTAGGTCTTTATGGAGTTGCTAACGATCCTTCCTTTCGGAATTACGGGATCAGCACATTTGTGGAACTCAGACAATCCTTCCTATTGGAATTATGGGATCAACACATCTTTGGAACTCAGACAATCCTTCCTGTTGGAATTACGAGATCAAGTCTTTATAGAGCTACCAACGATCCTTCCTTTCGGAATTACGGGATTTAGGTCTTTATGGAGTTACTAACGATCCTTCCTTTCAGAATTACGGGATCAACACATCTATGGAACTCAGATAATCCTTCCTATTGGAATTACGGGATCAATTCAATGATCCTTCCTTTCGGAATTACAAGATTTAGGTCTTTACGGAGTTACTAATGATCATTCCTTTCGGAATTACGGGATCAACACAGTTGTGGAACTCAGACAATCCTTCCTCTAGGATTACGGGATCAACACACATTCTCGAGTACCGAAGTCATCAGATCCATTCTGAACTGAAGTTCAAGGATGATACAATCCTACCACCTTCTCGATGACCGAAGTTCACCGGATCTGTTCTGAACTAAAGTTCAAGGATGATACAATCCTACCCCATTCTCGATGACCGAAGTTCACCGGATCCATTCTAAACCAAAGTTCAAGGATGATACAATCCTACCACATTCTCGATGACCGAAATCACCGGATCACTTCTGGACATATGTCCCGGGATGATAGAATCCCTCTTCATTCTTGAAGATCGAGGTCTCTGTGTCACTTTTGGGCAAGTACCCAGGGATTATACAATCCCATTACAACATCATTACTCCCAATTTCGGGGAAGACCCTTTCCAAACAACACCAATCTTGTCTCGAAATGTTCAAACTTTACTCGAGACAGAGGCTTCATCAGTCCATCATCATCCAAACCATCATCATCTACATCTTCAGTATGTGAATACTAAACTATCACCATCTGTATCTCCAGTATGTGAATACTGAAAGCATCGTCACCTCTATAATCAGTATAGAAATACATAATTACCATCATCTGCATCTACAGTATGTAAATACTGAAACATCATCTATATCTTCATTCCGGGAATAATGAAATCATCATCATCTCTATATTCAATATAAAAATACTGAATCACCATCATCTGCATCTACATTATGTAAATACTGAAACATCATCATCTGCATCTTATCTCGTATGTAGAAATACCAGATTTCTATGTGTTACAATGGAACACAGGATTCTCTGTCATCACAAATCTAGTTATCACATAGAATCACTGTAGTATCCATCTTCAGGTCAAAGAGACCTGATATCAACTTCCGAAGCCATATGGCTTCACAACTTAGCAGAGCAATCTGATATGTATTATGCTTCAGCTGTGCTACGAGAAACACTAGACTGTTTCCTGCTAAACCATGAACTTATAGTAGACCCCAAACAAAAGCATCTACCTGATGTGCTTTTCCTGTCTGAGATACTTCCAGCCCAAACTGCATCTGTGTAGCCATACAATCTATACTCATGGCTACCATCATAGTATATACCAAAGTCTATAGTCTCTTTCAGATATCTCATCACATGGTTTGCGGCTATCAGGTGAACCTATCTAGGTTGAACTAGATATTGACTCAAGGTGTTCACAGCAAAACAAATGTCTGGTCCAATAATCTGTCTGTATTGAGTCACATCCACTAACTCTGATGAGTTATCAGCTAACAACTTCATGTTGGAATCCATGGGTGTGTCCATGACTTTGCATTCCAACATATTGAATCTCTTCAATATCTCTACCGCATACTTTCCCTGGTTGAGAAATATTCCTTCTAAACTTTGCCATACTTCTAGACCTAGGAAATAATGCATTAACCCAAGGTCTTTCATCTCAAATTATTCTGCTAGTTTCTTCTTGCTTTCCACAATCTGTTTCTCATTCCTTGTCAATAATAAGTCATCCACATATAGTAAAAGTATGATAGTTTCATCTTCTACAACCTTGTAGTAAAGGTTAGGATTGACTTTATTCTTGGCAAATCCCATGCTCATCAGGAAAATATCTATTCTTCCATACCAAGCTCTGGGAGCTTGCTTTAGGCCATAGAGGGCCTTCTCCAACTTGCATACTTGATTCAATCTATCTTCAACTTCAAATCCTCGTGACTATTCGATGTAAAACTCTTCCTCAATCATACCATTAAGGAAGGCTTGTCTTTACTTCAGCATGGAAGAAACTACCATGATAGTTCTGAAGGAAGTGTACCTTGCTTTTTGGAGTAAGTGTCTCTTCAAAATTAATTCCCTTCTTCTGATAGAAACCACAAGTCTTTTCTTACTTCTATCAACAGCATATTTTATCTTACAAATCCATTTGGAAGATACCACATTCTTGCTTTCAGGTTTGAGTATTATATCCCAAACATCATTCTAGTATTATTTCATCATAACATCTTCCATGACTTCATCTTGTTAGGTCATCAACATATCCTAGTCTTATGCATTCAACCTTGAAGGTTGGAAAGTCTTGATCCATCAGGAAGCTATCCATCATGTCGAACTTAGATATCTTTTGTAGTCACTCCCCCTGAAGTGGAGTATCATCTTCCTTCTTCATTATGTACAGGTGGTTCTATGCTTGATATATACTAGTCAATAGAGTATGTCATGTCATAGTCTATTCTTTCTGAGGCAAATCACACACCTTGCTTTGTACACTTGTTCTTGTAGATCCATATGGAAGATACTACGTACTTCCCTTTATGTCTTGAAATCATATCATATACATCATTCCCCATGATCAACTATTATTCTTTGATCATAGCTTCTTTCATAGCATTCTTTTCTTCATCTTGAGTTCTCTCTCATACCCATGGTGGTCTTCATCCTTCGAGGTGGATCTACCGCTTTCTGAAGCTCTTTCTTTCGTCATGGTGTCTTTGACCTTGGGAGCTTCAGATTCATGTTTATTGGAGTGAATCTTGAATTGTCATCACTTGTTCTTCGGAACAAGTCTCACCCTTATTTTCTTGTAGGAGGTTGTACAGGACCTTTCCTACAATTCAAATGCACTAGTTGCATGGTTAGAACTATTTCATAAAACATATGCATAACAAAAAATTCTTATGTATGATGCAACCATTTAGCCAATACAACATTCATCCATATCTCATGGAAACTTTCTAGATGCCTTCCATCTCTATCAGGACAACATTGAGATTGTGCACTAATCCAATATGTCAGCAAAGAGGTTTCATTCTAGATAAGTAGCAATGGAGAGTTGTATAGCACCATGAGCTACTTACCCATTAAATTCATATTAGTAGTATACAGTCATTAATGCAAACAATCTATCATGCATAACACATCAACTGAATATAATCAAATGTAAAACAATATCATGAAATGACAATTGAATACTTATCTTTTATTTGTTTCGTGGGTAGAATCCTTCTTGATCATTCTGCTTCATCATATACACATCATATACTTCATTCATGAAATCATCATTTCTTATCCAATTTATAAGATGAATAAGAGGTTCTTCAAGAATTGAGTTCTTCATATTCCTCATCGCTTGAGGGATCTTCTTTGAATGATGAGAGCTTGATCTTCAATTGCTCTTGTCTTTCTTCTTCTCTTCTTATGAGTCGATATTCTTCTTCTTCCCAGAGTCAACTGAAAGTAATCACTTCCTTCTGGCACACATTCCTCACATGAATGAATCCCATGATCCTGGGAGGCCATTCAAGGTGGCTATCACCACTTCTGCATTCTCGGCTTCTTCTTCTACCGCTTCAATATGTTCTCCATTCTGGATCTTCACATTCTTCAACTGTTTTCTCAAAGCCATCTTTTGATTTATGTTCTTATCTTCAAATAGATTGATCAAGGAATCAAACATATTCGGTGTCTTTAGGGAAGACACTTGTGGTACAAGCTGATCCATGATTGAATCAACAGTGATCTTCTTGGCCTTGATCAAGTTCTTCTTGTATAAGGCTTTGAGGCTCATCTCCCTCTAGAATTGGAACCTCTCTACTCATGTAGGTGTCCAATTCATTTTCTTCAGAGGGATCAAATACTTTCATGCTTGGAATTTTTCAACTTCACCAAGCTTATCATCAAGCTGATGTGATAGATCACTTTGAAATGAGAACCTCAAATGCAAATAGCAAAAGATTAGATCTTACAGATTTGAGGTGTCCGTCCTGCTTCCGGAGCTAGCTGATCTAGGTTTTGTCAGAGAAAACCTAATTTTAAAAACTTAGAATCTTTCAGATATGATTGAATAGAAATATATATATCTTCAAATGGATCTGTCCAATGTACTCCTTTTCTGAAAACAGTGGAGGGAAGCTCCCGGAACAGGAAGCCCTAGTTTTCCAATTTCTTTTGCAAAAATTCCTATTACTGTTTCTATGATAGCTCCGAATTTACTACTCCTCTGTGTCTTCAATTTTTCATTGAGGTAACCTCACATGTCCCTGATCCAACACCATAGGTTTCATCAGAATTGGTTTCACCAATTGGGATTTATGATCATTTTCCCAAGGTGACTTGTTACAGGACTGTTCAGAATAGTGAAGTTGTACGGCATGCCACGTGTCACTGGTTCATCTTCAGGTTCTGAAATTCAGGCCACAAAAATTAAATTCCATGCTATTTCTGGAACAGCTTCAGGAATTCCATTTGGACCTTCGTATCCCAAGCTATAGCAATTTTCCCTAGGTGTCATGTTTAGGGATTAATTCTAGAAGAGGCTGGAATCCTAACTTGGAGGGATCATATCTTCTAGAATATAGCGAATAGGAGGCTGAATTTTGGACACAATGTTCATCAGGAGTATATCGTCGGTCTCTACAATTTCCAGCTCCTGAAACTTCGCCAATATGGGGATATAGCGAATATACCAAAACTTAGTAGTTTTAGTATTTAGGGTTTTTCTAGCTCCGAGTCAAACTAGCGTTTGACTTTCCCGGAGTCTCACCCAACCAAAAATATTGATCCAGGTCTCTAAAATTCTATTTTGATGAGGAGAGAAATCCTATGTTGGGCTCACTCAAAAATTCTTCTTCTATAAGAAGCCCTAATTTCCCACACCGAAAACTGAAAATGCTCGGAATCGAATTCCGCTTCGACAGAAAGATGCGCCCTTCAATGGAGAGTCAGCCTAGCCTTCTTTTGTTGATCGATTGTGGAGAGAGAAATAAAAAGTAAGAAGGCCTAGATTCTGTAGCTGCACAATGTATTCTTTTCAGGGTGGCTCTGATTCCATGTTAACTTTTCATATGCTTAGCTAAGACATCAGTACTTCATTTCATTTTCATAACAAAAGCATATAAACAAAATCACTGAAAGATAGACAAGCACAACCATACAAAAGGAACACAAATATTTATCCTAGGAAAATACTAAAGGGAAAAACCCAGCAAAATCTTCCTCAATATAGATGCCCCAAAAATATAAAAGATAAAAGATAAAACCAGCAAGGATATCAAAGCATGATCCTCCTCCTTCTCCAGCTACTTCTCTTCTCCACTAATGCGCTACACAAGTGAGAGTGTGTGTTTCAAATGAGGAGAGATACACCTCTATTTATATTCATCCGTTCACTTCAATTAACTCATCCAATATGTAGGCTCGAGTTAATCATGTAGGCTCGAGTTACACATGTAGGCTCAAGTAACCACACTGGGGTGCTAATGACCCACCTTTACAATTAGAGGGGACAACCTCATGACTCTTATTAGTCCTTCTGATTAGAAGCATCGGGGTACAAGATAATACAAGTGGTTCTCCCGGTAGGACCATTGGGGACCACAAAAATATACATATAGAATATTCTTCGAAGTTACAATATTTCAACACAAATGAATGTGAACTATACAATAAGCTTGAATCCAGAGGTGAACACGATAATCTTTGATTTTCATTTCGGACACCAACTCCCAAAAAAAGTGATGACCACCTATGATTCTGTCTCAAGGCTGCTCTCTTTCCATTGGATATGATATCTACAAGTTTACAGAAATATCAATTTCTACATGTTAATTAATCAACTTCAAAAACCTAGCTACTATAAAAATTAAGATTTCAATAAGGACCTAGATATCCCTAATATTATCTACTAGTTCTTTAAATGATTATAGCTAATTTATTATCTATTTCCATTTGATATGATATCTACAAATTTACAGAAATATCAATTTCTACATGTTAATTAATCAACTTCAAAGAACTAGCTACTATAAAAACTAAGATTTCAATAAGGACCTAGATATCCCTAATATTATCTAATAGTTCTTTAAATGATTATAGTTAATTTATTATATATTTCCATTTGATATGATATATACAAGATTACACAAATCAACTCATATCATGTTCAAATTCTACATGTTAATTCCTCATCTTCAAAGACCTAGCCACTAAAAAAACTAAGTTTTTAAGAAAGACCTATATGCCCTTAATATTATTTAATATATCAACTCATAACATATTCAAACTTTGCATGTTAATGCCTCAACTTCAAAGAACTGACTACTATAAAAACTAAGTTTCTATTACCTAGATGTCCCTAATATTATCTAATAGTTCTTAAATGAAAATAGCTACACTATTGTTGGATGTATAAGAAATTAATGTAGCAATCTCTGTGTTTTTTATGTGTTTTATATTTTTAAAACTACCTTTCTAATAAAGACCTAAATGTCCCTAATATTATCTAATAGTTCTTAAAATGAAAATAGCTACACTATTGTTGGATGTATAAGAAATTAATGTAGCAATCTCTGTGTTTTTTTATGTATTTTAGATTTTTAAAATTAATAGAACCAATATCATCAAATATGAAATTAAAGCTACATTTCTTTATGTCAACTACAAATATTTTCATTATTCCATAAAATCATAAAAAAATATCCCTTATGCTAAGTAAACTGATCAGAGTCAGAGTTGATGAACTCTGCATGGACAGAGTTCATCAACTCTGTCCACATAGATAGGGTTCATCAACTCTATCCACATGGATAGGGTTCATCAACTCTGTCCACATGGATAGGGTTAAGTTCACCACTTCATGTAAACAGAGTTAATCAACTCTATCCATGGACAGAGTATTCATTCATGAACTTTGTCCATGGACAGATTTAATACAAATATCTTCCTTATTATACCTATGAACTTAGATTAAAAATTTAAAAAAATGCACAATATCTTAATATAATAGTAAGTATAAATTGTAACTAATAAGCATTATACAAGTTATATGTTTCTTTTATGATTTAGATTAAAAATACATAAGATCAAACAGATTGGTAATAAAAAAATCTGATGTTTTATGTGTAATAATGCTTTTTTTTATGATTTATATTAAACCTAATAAAATACGTTTTGCTAAGTAAAGCTATCAGGGAAAGAGTTGATGAACTCTACATGACCTACGTTTTGCAAAGTATAATCCATTGTCTTGTCTATTTGGACAAATTTGATTTACTCTGCTCACATGTGGACAGAGTTGATGAATTCTGTCCATTTGGAGAGAGTTCTTCAACTCTATCCATCTGGAGAGAGTTCTTCAACTCTGTCCTCTGAGCGTTGATCAACTTTGTCCAAATGGACAGAGTTCATCAACTCCATCCATTTCATTTAAATTATTACATATAATTTAAGTTAAAAATATTTCATTCTAATTAAAATAGATTATATCAAATTCTAAAAACATAGAATTTATAATTAAAATTAACAAAAATTTATCGATGGTCATGGATAAAAAAATCCTTTAGATTACAATTTAAAAAGCAATAAATTCGACTCGTAGCTTTGGGTGATAAAAAACAAATCTGTTGATCAACTCTGTCCAATTGAACAGATTTGATCAATTTTGTCCAAATGGACAGAGTTGATCAACTCTGTCCACATTTGGACAAAGTTCATCAACCCTATCAATTTGGAATGAGTTCATCAACCCTGTCAATTTGGACAGAGTTCAACTATGTCCACCTATCTCCCCATTGTCAACCAGGTTTAAAGCATCTATTCATAATTTGGTAGATTACCATATAAATTACATTTTTAAAACTTTAATGAAAAGGAAACCATCATTAAGGGTAGGGATTTTTGAAATGGTTTAATCAATTTTTTATTAAAGTCTTATGAACTCTATCCAAGTGTGGACAGATTTCATCAACTCTGTCCAAATATGGATAGAGTTCCTCAACTCTGTTAACATGGATAGAGTTCATAAATGACTACCTTTGACATATAGATATTAATTAAAATTAAAATTATAATATTTATACAATACCAATTAACATATGCAAACTTTAACTCTGCAATACTACGATGAAAAACGAATGCCATTGACTACAACAAGAGATAAATCACATATTCAACGTTTCGGATTATAAAAGAAATTTCATAAAAAATTACCTGACAAGGGGGAGCACAGCAACACCAAACCATGAACAGACCCTCCAAGAAAAGACCACAAACACCACCATGAAGTGTCCTCCATGAACATACCTCCATGTCGAACAGACCTCCACGCCAAACAGACCTTCACGAAGCAATGAACACAAAAAGACCTCAAGGCTGAAGGGAAACTAGACAGTGTTTGGCCTCCACGTCGAACAGACCATCACAAAGCGACCTCCACGAACAGACCTCCATGCCGACAGGAAACTAGTATGTACACGTCAGGAGGAATGGTGACATGGACGAGGATGACGAGCAACAACAAACAAATTGGGTGATGGGAGAAACACGACAGGATGAATACAAATGACTGCAGGCGAAAACAATGAAAATGGGGTCGAAGCTTGCCTTTTATGCGAAATAATTATTTGGCCGAACAATTATGCCGTCTAATACTTGTTCGACCGAACAATTATTCGGTCGAATAATTATTCGGCCGAACAAGTATTCAGCCACATTATTGTTCAGGGGAATAATTGTTCAGCCGAATAAGTATTTAAACAACCATAAAAATTGTTGGTCGGCTATGCGTTCTGTCAAATTAAACGGTTCAACGTTAACGTTATTCGGTCAAATAAAGAATTCGTTATTGGGCCGAATAATTATCATTATTCGACCGAATAAATTCATTATTCAACCGAATAAATATAGTTATTTGGCTGAATAACGTCCGCTATGTTGTTTGGACACCCGTTTCTCACGGAAGTGTTACCCAACTTCGTGTTTTCACCCTGATCTATTTATCTTTTCCAAGCTATTCATTTACATGGGGTTTTAGCATGGGTCATTACAGCCTCAGCCATTTCATATCCTTTCTTAGTAGTGTTTCCTTTCCAGTACCGAGATTAGCTTATCCATTGAGATGCTTTTAGTGGTGACCGAGTTCATTTATACTGAGGAACAAGGAAGATATGGTACACAGTTACAAAGGGGCCTTATCAGATGGACACATGTATATATGGTGAGATCAAGTATATGTTTGCTTGGTTTGATTTTGCTCTATGATTTATATTAAACACCTAGGCTTGTTTTGTTAGGATGATCATGGTGACCTATTCTTATATATGTACTAATGCTTGAACTTGTTCCAAGATCGATCAAAGATCTTAATGTTGAATATTGTTTCCGATGCTCTATGTTGGTTCCATGTGTCATTTGTCCCCGTCCATCTAGTTCATCCATGATTGATTCTCATCTTATGACTTTGGTTTGATTGAGACTTATGAGATTGAAGATCACTTTCTCCACTTTGACCCCTATGCATGATGGATCCCTTGTTGTTCTGTGTCTCAGCTCTGAGTTGCGCAACAAAACTTATCGATTCCTTGATCCTTTTGGGTCAGGAGAACTTGCTGGTGTTGGTTCCTGAGCTTAGGAGAGTTGGGTTTTGAAGCCTTGACCTCTCTATTCAGTTGCCCCCTATGTTTGGTCATGATTGTGGATTCCCCCCCTTGGTTGGTCGAAGAGTGTTAGATAAAAATGAAAGCAATATGTCTACCATAATTGCATGCATTATGTGCTATAATTTCTATATGTTGAAATGTAAAATCCCTCAAATAAATGCAAACTTGGTCTTTAGAGACAACTCAAAAAGGGATATAAAGTTGAAATTGTGAAAGGATTAAAATCAATGGATAAGTAAATGCTAAATCTAAAGATTGCTTGCTACTATTGAAATATAACAATTAATTCCTCACGAATCCTGCGAGTTTTGATGTGAGATGGGAAAGGGACAGCTAATTCATAGTGTCCCCTAGGGTCTCTTCACTACAATGTCTTGTGTATGCAATGCAAGGGTCCTAGTAAAGATCCTCATGGAACTTGTTTCTTAGCTTGGATGTGAGTCGTAGACATGTTGTTAGAGTTGAATGGGATCTTTTTAGATTAGCTCATCCACTTGTGAGACACCACCATCCCCTATTGTTCATCTATCATGTATATGTCACTGTGGTCATGTGTAATTGTCATCATTTTGAGAGATCATATGATCAAAGTCAGTTATAATTCATCTCCCTTTAGCTTAGCTTGGATTTCCACCCTCAACCAACACTAGCACATTGTTTAAACTTTGTAAGCATGGCATGCACAAGACACTTCCATAAGGTTCAACGATACTTCAAAGGCACAAGTATATCTTATTTATTATTATTGTTGTCACCATGATTCAGAATAACATGACTTAAGTTGGGTTTTGATATACTCCATTAGAGAATTTCTTATCTTGGATACATGAAGGATCATATTGGTATAGTATCTCACCTTCATTTTGGGTACTTTGACCCGGTCAACCAAGTTGACCAAGTCAAAAATGGTTCCCAAGGCAATGAATTAAAAAACAACAATGCTTATATTTGTTCCTGACATTCCCAGGACCAATACTGTGATCTCAGTTTTCATAGTTTGTCCTGGATCTCATGATCATTGATTATTATCAATTTATTATTGGCCAAATGATCAAATTTTATTACAGATTGCAGATTTTTTTGTTCTTCTAGAGCATTGTAGTGTTCCATGGGGTATGATTAGTCACTTATACTGTTCTTCTATGTCTCCAGATCATCCAGTACAATATTTTTTCCCCAGTTCTCATCTTGGACAGATTTATGTTGATTTTATTTAGTTTCAGAGGATGTACCACCAAAAAATGAACTAGGAAATTCACTGAAAAAATGATTTGGCCTGATGGGTCAATGAAATGGTAGGGAAACTTCTCAGATGATGTATTTTGGCTCCTCGAATAGTTCTTCAATAGTTTCAATCAGCATTTGGTCTGGGATTATTTTGTTTGCCTTAGCTAGTGAGGACGTTCCCCAAGGAGCACCCCTCACTTGGCCCATTGATGTATTATATGGCTATAACTTATCTTATGAGTTTGTAATGGGGAATAGGTTAATTAAGCCCCTAGTGACCCCATTTGATGTACTAACATGTTGTATCTTATGTTATGTTGTCATGATTTTCACCTTAGGGAGGCATCCTTAAGCGAATGTGTGCCCCCCTTTGATGTGGTCACCTTGATCCATGTATTAATGATATCCACCATTGATGATGTCTTAATATCAATCGTCAGATGATAGTTAGCTGAAATACAGATACAATCTCAAGATATTTGAGAGAAGTGATCCCCCCATTGTAAACCATGAGCTCTGGCACTGGAATATTTGTTGGTTGTGGAGCCTGATATTCCATATTTAGAGATGTTATTGTTCAATTGTGTTTGTACCCCACGTTTATTGTACACTCGTCCGAGCTAGGGGTTGCAATGGGACATCGTCGTCCCTTCATAGGAAATTTTTGGGATGTTTTTTGGCCAACAGTTTGCAAACCCATGGTATTGGGTGACCCGTAGTATTTTCCCATGGTAATTCCCCTATAAAAGGAAAGCGTTGTAATACAACTGTGTATTGTATTTGTAGCATTGTAAACAATCTCTGTGATTGTGTGAGAGAGACTGTGAGTGTGTGAAGAGGAAGTGCAGTAGGGTTGATGCAAGTTGTATCCCTTCATTTTGTTGGAATTTATAATAAAAAGGACTAGAAATTTCTATGTGGATGTAATCCATCTTGGGTGAACCATGTTCACAGGGGCATCGCTGATGGACCAATATTATAACATGTTCGTTCATACTGGGGGTTAAAAAAAAAAATTCAAAACAATATATTGAGCATATAATAAGGATACAAGGGCTTATATTATTTATTATATAAATACCCCAATACTTTGGCAGCTTTTTTATTTCAAATGGTTTCCATATGCAAAGGTTTTCGTGGATGGAGCAGGCATGCATAGAGTTTTCTTGGTTTTCATATCATTTCGAATGGAAGAAATTTTTGGATTCCAAATTAGGCGCAAAGAAACATCGAATCATAGGGAGGGATCAATCTTAAGGATGAGTTTAAATGCTTGAAATTGGCCCTCAATAGTCCATTATAGGATTACAACAGAAATGAGGGAAGACCAAGGTCAAATACATAAAGATAGCCTCCCATCTCATGCAACCAAAAGAGCAATTCCACTACACCACCTCTCACAGCAAAAGGAAGTAAATGGTGCAACTGATTTTTCTATATGGATGGTGGCAGTGGCCCCATTACATCTCTTGAAAAATCAATGAGTAGAAAATTTTGTTTTAGATGGAGCTTGAATCCAGCCGGCTTATCTGTCCTAATGTCATATAAGGAATTTGGGGAGGGATATTTTCTCTCAGAATTACTTTTATTAAGGGTCATTTTAGTTTTTTCAGTCGTAGGAAATTAGATCACCTTGTCATGGTCATCCCCAGTAAGTAAAACCAGATCCTGGTGAATCAACTATGTGAATTTAGTGAACGATAAATTTAGGGTTTGCAGTATTGGAGATGCAAATGATTTTCCATAGGGCATGTACAAGCTTTTCATGGTTTTTGTCGGTTTTCAATGTTGGAGATGCAAATGGTTTTTGTCGAGGGAGCATAGGGCACACACAAGGTTTTCATGGGTTTGCATTGTTTTCGTGGGTTCGTAGTGTTATGCTAGTGCCACCTCTCTAATTTGAGAATCATCCTCAGTTGTAATATTTTCCTGACATTGTATCGCAATAATACTGCTAATATTGATCGAATAGTCATTAGACTCATAAGAATGACAAACAGAAATGAAAAAATCCTTCCTGTTTGTAATGTAATGGCTACCCCTATAAAATTCGAAGACATAAATCTTGTGGTCTTCCAATGTTGTTAAAATATCGCCTCCCATATTATAAAGGTGAAGACTTCTGTTTATAGTGTAGCACAAGAAGTAATCCAATTTATCTATATAGTAAGGTTCTCTTGTTGCTTCAATATTTGTTTGTATTGATATTTTATTGCCATAAGATACATCGAGAATTTTCATTCTTGATTCTTCTTGTTGCAAAAGAATTATATTCGTGCCATAGGCTGTAGCGAAGTTTAACTCACCTTCTGGGAGATAGTGGATACCTTCATTGAACAATACGCCATCAAATTTGGAATACGTTTTGAAGGAAGTTTTGTAATACTCCGGGTATACTCCATATAACTTCATCACTAGGTACATATTTCCTAAACTTTTGATACTTAGGGTGAACCTATTTTCAGGATTTACATAATTTTCCACTGATTTACATCATTTTTCAATTGTATGGTGTACAAGTGATTATAGACTTCCAAATCAAAAACTTTCAATGCATTGTCGTGTTGATCTGAAATGATGTCCCTGCAATTTGGAATCTCAAAATTCCAATTGTAATCTATGTCGTTCAACTCCTCTGGAAAAATATCTCTATATTCTTTAGTTCATCCTGCTTTAATAGATGCGATGTCGACACTCATAAACATGTGTTTTTGATGATTTGTAACTTCGAAAACTTGTTATTTTAAAATAAATCATCATAGTTTAATGTAACATTGCAATATTTATAACCATAATAGTTTAAATAAAACAGGAAGCACATGAAGAAGAAATAAGAATGAAGAACAGCACAGGAGAAAAACAACCAATGCAAGGAAACATAAAGCAAGGAATAGTTGTACATAGTCCAATGTTGATGAATACCCCTGTTGAAAGTCACATTGAATCCTTCAACATACAACTTTCACGAATCAAGATCTATCTAATAGAATTTGTGGGTGACCTGGGATTAGACACTCTGTATTGGACTTAAGAAGTATAGGAATTCTTCAACACAGAGGAAGTTTCCAAAGAAGGTCCAAGCACAACAATTGGAGATAACAACATTGAAGTTACTGAACTTCACGCAGTGATGTAGTTGGAACATTTGTAGCAGTTTAAAGTGACTATATATCTGGTGCTCCTTACGGTATAATTGTACCTAGTTTATAGTGGGAATTCTAGTGAACACTTGCAAAAAGTGTTTCACAATATTTTGAGGTAGAAGTTTGATGAGTGTAAAATCCAAGCATAACTTGTTGGACAGGCACTAGAGCATAGGACGAATTTCTAGAATTTTGATGGCTTAGAATCTATATATAGTTTGTAAGAAAATTATTGAGAAGGTCTGCTGGAAGGATTCAAAGTTCACTATTTATCCCAGGGAGGGAATGTGGTGAGTCTTAGATATTATATGGGTTTCATATATACATTATTATGCAGAGATAACTGTCTAGGGGTATTTTATACAAGTCCTTTGAAAGTGTAGTCGGTTTCTTATATTTGTTTCCTGTTTAGGGACTTGACGACAAGATTAAAGGAGTTGTAATCGAATGTCTTTGCAAAAATTGTGAAGGAAAAAAGGTAAGTTTGGAAGACCTTTCCCGAGTCTGAAACAATTTGAGGTGATTAGCTATATATAATAACTAGATATTCAGATGAATTGTGCCATTTCTAATATTTTCAGAATGATGTCATTGTTTTTATTAGTGTTGGAATATATTAAACCCACTCATAACTTAGGATAAAATAATTAATCATTATTTGATTAATTATTCACCCACTAGTTTAATTACTTGGCATCCACTTACACCTTAAAGTCAATACATGCCATCTATATCCTAGGAATGATTTATTTCTAATATTGGGTTGATATTGACCACCTTTTGACCATCCAGAATTAGTATACAGCACTTTACAACAAATTCTACTTTATTCTGTTTTTTCTTTTTTTTCTACTTTTCTATGGATAAGATAAAAGCTAGTCAACTAGGAAACTGGCAGCTTTTGTTTCCAACCCATCCTCCATTAGGTTTTCTCCATTTTATAGGATTAGCATGTTTTCCCATATCCCTTGACAGCTCACTCATGCTTTTTCCAAATCGTGAGGTCCTTGATAGATTTGGGAAGTGATTTAGCCACCTGTGGGGTTTGCTATATTTTGGTAAGTCAGCCTTTTTGAGCTTTATGAGTTGTCTCCATAAAACTCGATTTTCCTACGAGGGATGTAATATTTATGTACACTATTATTCATCATTATTCAATGGAAGGATACACACCAATATTCATCTCTTTATTCATGTGATTCAGTCTCTTTTCTTCTCTCTATTTTCTTGTGTATGCTTGTGAGAATTCTTAGTAGCGAGATCTATTTCCTGTGATTCTTTTTAGCATCAATGCACATAGAATTGATCTATTATTTCTACACGGTATCAGAGATACAGGTAGCCAAACCTTTCTATCTTCCACATGGCATCAAAGCAGCAAGGTTGATCAAGTTCTACAGAGTTGAGGAGCGCATCCAGTCTCATATCCCTCTTTGAAGAAGAGCTTGGCTAGCTTACAAGATTTTCTCCTAGTTTGTTTTGCAGGTTGCAGAGAGTATCTCATAGCGCATATCAAAAAATTCTATATGGATTCAAAATTTCCTCTACTATATCCTTTCAAATATTCTTATTAGAAGCCAAAGATGAGTGCATACTTGAAGAGGCAATGTCTCTTTGATGTCTCCATTGGTGCATTGAGCGAACCTAAGTCTTATGAAGAGAAGATTGATTGGATAAATAATTGTGATAGAGATTATGGAATTAGAAGAATATTTTCAAGTTGATACACATATCATACCACCATCCATACCATCTACCATACCTCTGAATAATCCTAAGACTATACAGATCCCAAGTTCACTAGTTGATTCCTCATTGGTCTCTTATGCAGTGATATTTATCTTACATGGTTTAAAGTCTTTCCTATATTTCAGTGGCTGGTTATCCATGTCTTTAGTCATATTTGGACTGATATTAAACATGTTTGTATATTTTCTAAACACGTATGGTTCAGATCTTATGCCCATCCATCATTCATATTTTTACACATATCAACTTTCCCCAGTTGCTCATAATTTTCCTAGTCTATCCCTATATCCTCATGGAGGCACTGAATCCTTTGTCCTTGTTGTTCCATATGCTAATATTTCTGATATATCAGAGTTTTCTCAGCCTCATATCAGATATATATAGGTGCTACATTAGATTGGAAGATTGACATGTGATTCACATCACAATTTTGCAGATATTCAAGGAATTGGGTGTGAAATAAATTGTCTTAATTTTTGTACTCTTTGGAAAAGAGTATGCACAGATCTCTTTTCCATTTCAGATTATGTTTGCATATCAGAGTTTGAAAGCAGCAAGAAGAATTCATATAATGCTCCTACTTCATCAGATGATGAGATACAAGGAGTCTCTCCTCTTCCTTCTTGCAGGTTCTACACTCTAGCGCATGATCATGGAGTTCATGATTTCTTCAGAAATTTCTTCATCCAGAAGCAGTTCATTAAGCTAATTAAAGTGAAGATGAAGATACGTTGAAGACATATTTCAAACTTTGTGCCTTTTCCTATCTTGAGGGAGGATTTTCCCCATGTGTTTTTGTCTCTTTCCTCACTTTTCTGGACATAATAATTGTTAAAGGGTGACTATAGCCTTGTTGCTGGGCCCTATATGCATCCATATTTTTTTTTGTACCATAATAAAGTCAGACTTATAGGGGGGTGTTGGAATATATTAAACCTGCTCATAACTTAGGATAAAATAATTAAATATTATTTGATTAATTATTCACCCACTAGCTTAATCAGTTGGCATCCACTTACACCTTAAAGTCAATACATGCCATCTACACCTTAAAGTCAATACATGCTTAATTAGTATACAACACTTTACAATAGATTCTGTTTTATTCTACTTTTTCTGCTTTTCTATGGATAAGATAAAAGCTAGTCAACTAGGAAACTGGTAGCTTTTGTTTCCAACCCATCCTCTATTAGTTTTTATCCATTTTATAGGATTATCATGTTTTTACATCTCCCTTGACAACTCACTCATTCTTTTTCCAACTCGTGAGGCCCTTGATAGACTTGGGAAGTGCTTTAGCCACCTATCGGGGTTTGCTATATTTTGGTAAGTCATCCTTTTTGAGCTTTATGAGTTGTCTCCATACAACTCGATTTTCCTATGAGGGATGTACTATTTATGTACACTATTGTTCATCATTATTCAATGGAAGGATACACACCAATATTCATCTCTTCATTCATATGATTCAGTCTCTTTTCTTCTCTCTATTTTTCCTGTGTATGCTTGTGAGAATTCTTAGTAGCAAGATCTATTTCCCGTGCTTCTTTTTAGCATCATTGCACATAACATTGATTTATTATTTCTACAATTATCAATTCGCCATTTCCCATTTTGGAAATCATGTTGGAAGTGGAGCAAAGAGAGCCACTGATTTCATATTCTTTGAAAATGGCAAATCTTTTCATGATCTGGTGGACATTTGTAGGTATAGTACACACAAGATCCAAGATGTTGTTATGGAATCTATACAGAGCATATCAAACAAAAATATAAATGAGTGTAAAAAATATGGAGGTAGCGATCTCTAAGATCATTTCAAGTAATGTTAGTCTGTGCAATGACTTATTTTCCCCAGTAATTCAAAGATGGTATTGGTCTATGCATATTATCTATAAATTTTTCCTAGTTTTGACTTTTTTTTCTTACCTCTCAATAGAATATATTAGTCTATCAAGAGGAGTGAGGTCTCATCAGACATCTACAAAATGTGAGTCAGACCGATCTGTACAGGAAAATCCCAAAGCATAATCCATTACAGATGCTAGGTAATTCATCCTCCATTTAGGCCGCTATAAAAAGCTCAAAAGTAATTCAATCTATTTTAACTGTACATGTCATATTATAATAGATAAATAGTGATTAAAGCAATTTAGGCCTATAATCATGATGTCATGTTTACTTTCAACATGAATGGGACTGTCATAGTTGAAGTAAATTGTAGCTATAAAATTTACAATGAATAAGCAAATATGTAAAGTGATGAAAGATGTTCTAACTTCCTTTCTATTTATGTAATCAGTGTTCTTACAAGTTCTAATTGCGAAGAACCTACTAGTGGGTTTTAAAATTAATCTTGTAAAGTGAGAAAGGGAAAGGTATGTCATTTAATCTAAAGTAGAATCCATTACAAATTCTAGGTAATTCACCTTGCATTTAGGCCGCTATAAAAAGATCAAGAGTATTTCAATCTATTTTACTGTATATGACATGTTATGATAGAACAATAGTGCTAAAATAAATTTAGGCCTTTAATCATGATGTCATGTTGAATTTCAACATGAAAGGGATTGTCATAGTTGAAGTAATGTGTATCTATGAAATTTACAATGAATAAGAAAATCGGTAAAGGGACGAAAGATGTTCTAACTTTCGTGGTATTTATGTTCTCAGTGTTCTTACAAGTTCTAAATGCAGAGAACCTACTGGTGGGCTTAATCTTGTAAAGCGAGGAAGCCTGGGAAGGTATGAAATTTAATCTAAATTCTTATTTCTCTATCAAATGTACTTGTAGTATATTTGCACAATGACTAACTTTGAATAGAATACCTCCTAGGGTTTTGGGCTCGAAATCACTTGAGAAACCATTCAGGTATGACTTAGAAAATCATATCACATTTTTATATTATTTTTTTAGTTTTTCCTTTCCTCTTTTCTTAGTGTCACTGTTTTTATGGTCAAATAAATTTGAACTCTCAGATTTTAGGAAATGAATAGTGTTATGCGTGGTACCAAGTCGGAAGCATCTATGCATCAGTCATTTAATTTTTACATTTGTTAAGTGTAATGGAGGAATGTTTGGGAATAAGAGCTAATGTTTTAATTTTTTTTTGCTTTGTTCAGGGAGACGAAGGTGCAACACAAACGAATTTTTATTCCTCGTGGTTTAGAAGATGGGACTCCCTTGGCTTACTATCATAAAGGATAGGTTAGTAGTGTAATTTAATCGAAGTTTCAAGAAACTAGTCTTTTGGCATTGAGCAAGTATTGAACTTCTTATTGACTATATTGTATTGCGATATGTTTTAGAAATTTTGTGAGGGACAAAAGAAACACATGGGTATATTTTGTCATTGTTGTCAAAAAGTGGTGAGTATGATTTCTATATTAACTAGTGTGTAACCAAAGATATTGTTGCATTTTTATATCATTTTTATGCCCTTTCAGAGGGTAACTTGCTCATTATTTGTACTTTTACTATTTATGTTGCTTTCTGTTGATTAGGTGTCATGTTCAGAGTTTGAAGTACATACTGGATGGGGACAAAGATGAGCCTCGTATGTGTCTTTGTCAAGTTGTTATGATTGTTGTCCCTTTTATCTTAGTCAAGACTCAAGACAATATATGGACCAGGAATGGTTAACTTCTTGTTGCATTGCTCATTGCTGGAAATTTATCAAAGTATCTTTTTTTTAATGGGTTCTCACTACATGAGGTTTCATACTTACTATCCAACCAGAAAATGGCTTGTAGGAATAAGCTTACCAATCCAAGTGAAAACTATGACAATTGTTACCAGTGTGGGCTTGGGGGTGAGCTTCTCCTTTGTGATGAATGTCCCAAAGCCTTTCACACAGGTGAGCCTCTTATTCTGAAATTGATCTCTTATCTTCTTTGATTTTTTTTTTTTGAAAAGAGGGCTTGACATTTCCAAACGTCTGCTGCCAATCATCGTGGTTTACAATTTTTTTACTGTAGTCTGGTTAGGTTACTTGGAAATAATGCTTCTGTATACAAAATGCGAATGAAACTACACCTAAATGAAGTGAATCCATTATTATTTTGAAGTACTAACATATATGATTCAATTTTGACATACACATCTTGGGGCTTTGATCTTGATATATAATAGCATATTAAGTGATGAGTTAAGAGAAATATTCAAGAACAAAATTGACATTTAGTAAAGCGGTCATTGAATGATGTAGCAAGCCTGTAATTATGCAATCTACAGCATGTGTTTTATTAAATTGTATGCACTACATGGTTTTCATAGATATTTATGATGAAATGATATTGCTACAACTTTTGATATGTATTATACTATTATCTTTATATATTTAAACTACTCCATGGATTGTTGTACTTCAACTCTCCTTAATCTCCGCTACCTGTTCATCCCATTTCCTACTGAAGCACATAACAAATAGCATGGAACATGACTTCTTGTAGCCAGGGTACTCATGCCCGAGGGTAGGGTACACGTACCGAGTACTTGGGTACTCGTAGCGTACGTCTCCTACTGTACCCCATACTTGGTCCATGTACCCAAGACTTCATTATGAAAAAGGGGCACTTATAGGAAAAATGGTACATCGTACCCCATGTTTGGGTACTTCACACCCCATGTTTGGGTACTCTGGTAGTACAGTTGGCTTAGTAAAATGCAATCCATTGGGGAAAATGTAATGATCCCCCCACCAAATCTGAACTAATTTTTTGCTAACTAAATATGGAGTCTAGTTCAAGACTTATGTCAAGCACTTTGCAACATTATTCAAATTCCACTTAATATTGTCCAAATCTAGTAGATTGATTTTACATTGATTTACAATTAATGTTTTTATGGTTTTGTGTTCAACACTCATGGAACATAATTTCACTACCAAATGTGCACATAAAATATTCATATGTATTTAATACTGAGAAATACATTCACAACAATGAAGGAATATATTTGACAGTTTGCAATTTTTTATTGCCTGTAATAGTAGTAGTTACAAATAGGTGTTTAAAATAAGATTTCAAGTGTACCTTCATGTCTGAGTTTGATTGACTGTTACAGTTTCCTGGTACAATGATTTATCAAATTTTATGTAACTTCCATTCTTCCAATTGATATCTACTGAGTCTATAATTTATCAAATTTGATGTTTCAAATTTTCAATCTAAATGTTCATTGTTCAAATAATCATTGAATTTATAATTATGAATCATGATTCATAATTTATGAAGAAATATACATGCATGTATGTTGTGACTATGGCATTTATCTATCTATCTATCTATCTATCTATATATATATATAGTACCCGTGACATACCCAAGTACCCTTTTCCAAAAAGTGGCGTCCCCGTACCCGTACCCAAGTTTCCTGACAACTTAGGTTTCATCCCTTCGGGTTTAAGAGGTGTCTGTTTCAGGAAAGAAGGGTATATTTGTGGGATATAGTGAAAGCTCAAAGGCTTACATAATATATTTCCTAGGATTCAAGAATATCGACATCAGCAAGGACGTAACATTTGAAAAAGACTTGGCTTACGACAAATACAGAAAGAGACCTGTTGAAGACCCTAAAGAAACAGAAGTACCCAGGATCTGAGATACAACAATGAATGATGAAACTCCAAACGAAGATCGGGAAATAGAAGAACCCCAGTAACCTGTATATCCACCCCAATAAAAGAATCCTTACAGAAGGAAACCTGCATGGGTATGAGAATCTATTCAAGGTGCAAAAAAATATGGGGATCCAGAAGAAATGCACAGAGAAAGAAAGAGAACTAGGTCCTACTTTGGTTATGTAGCCTTATTGTGTGACATCATTGATAAAGAACCTTCCAACTATGAATAAGCGGAATAAGAGAAACAATGGAAGGATTCTATGGTCGAGGAGTACCAGTCGATCATGAAGAATGATGTCTAGGATGTTGTCCCAAGACTAGAAGGGAAGTATGTTGTGACTTCCAAGTGGATCTTCAAGATCAAGCATGCTGCAGATGGCAGCATGGAGAAATATAAAGAAATATTTGTGGCATGTGGATTCTCCGAGAAAGAATGGATGGATTATGAGGAGACTTTTGCAACTATAGCCAGATACACTTCCATCATATCAGTACTTTCTCTAGATGCAGTAATGAAATGGAATATACACCAGATGGATGTTAAGACTGCTTTCTTGAATGGTGTAGTAGAAGAGGAAGTGTATGTGGAGCATCCACTCAGTTTTGAGACACATGATAGGGAGACTCATGTGTGCAAATTGTAGAAGGCCCTGTACAGTTTGAAATAGGAACCTAGGACATGGTATGGAAGGATTGAAATATTATTGACTGGGTTAGGATTTACCAAGATTAAAGTAGATTCCAACCTTTACTATAAGGTTGAGGAAGGGAACCCTGTGATACTCCTACTGTATGTAGATGACCTGTTTGTGACAGGTGAGGATGGTTTGATTGTTGACACGAAGAGGAAGCTTGCTGCCGAGTTTGAGATGAAATACTTGGGTATGATGCACTACTTTCTAGGCATGGAGGTGTGGCAGAATGCAGATGGAATCTCCCTAGGATAAGGGAAGTATGTAGTAGAGATCCTGAATAGGTTTAGGATGATGGATTGCAAGATCATGATCACACCTATGGCATCGAACCTGAAGTTATTGAGTGATGCTTCATCAAATTCAGTTGATTCTATGATGTATCGTTAGATGATTGGGTCCTTAATGTACCTGATGAATACGAGACCATATATTTTCTTTGCTGTGAACATACTGAGCCAGTTCCTGACAGATCCGAGACATGTTTACCTGATTGCTGCAAAGTATATTTTGAGGTACCTGAAGAGTACATTTGACTATGGGATCAAGTATGAGGTGAATCAAAATATTAACTTGGAAGGTTATGTGGATTCGGATTAGGCAGGAAGTGCCATTAATAGGAAGAGAACTTTGGGGTGCTGCTTTAGTATGGGATCAGGTGTGATCTCTTGGTTTAGCAGGAAGCAGTCCTGCATGGCACTGAGTACAACCGAATCAGAGTATGCCACAACTTGTTCGGCTGGTTGTGAGGCAGTGTGGCTGAGGAAGCTACTATTTGATTTATTTGATCTCCAATTGGATGGTACTTGTATATATTGCGACAACTAGAGTTGCGTGAATTTTTCAGAGAACTTGGTGTTCCATGACAAGTCGAATCATATTGAGATCAAATATCACTATATCAGGGATATGGTGCAGAGAGGAGTAGTGAAGCTCCAGTATGTTGCAACGGACGAACATATAGCTGATGTGTTGACCATGCCATTAGCCAGAGTAAATTTTGAATACTTCATAGAGAAGCTTCATGTTCTCCAAATCATGGTTCCTTTCAAGGGGAAGTGATGAGTCTGTGAGCCCTTCTGACATGGTTGCAGGATGTGTTCCTCCCATGGTCAGATGTAAGTGTTGAGCCTTTTTGACATGGTGGCAGGCTGGGCCTCCCATAGTCAGATGTGAGTGTTGGTCCTTTCTGACATGGTGCCATGCTGGGCCTCCCATGGTCAGATATAAGTGTAGGATGAGCCTTTCTCACATGGTGGCAGGTTGGGACTCCCATGGTCAGATGTGAGTGTTGGTCCTTTTTGACATGGTGGCAGGATGGACTTCCCATGGTTAGATATAAGTGTTGGATGAGCATTTTTGACATGGTGGTAGGTTGGGCCTCCCATGGTTAAATGTGAGTGCTGGTCCTTTCTGACATGGTGGCAGGATGGGCCTCCCATGTTCATATGTGAGTGTTGTGTCTTTCTAACATGGTGGTAGGCTAGGCCTCCCATGGTAAAATATAAGTGTTGGATGATCCTTTCTGACATGGTGGCAGGCTGGGCCTCCCATGGTCATATGTGAGTGATGGCCCTTTCTGACATGGTGGCAAGTTGGGCCTCCCATGGTCAGATATAAGTGTTGGATGAGCCTTTCTGACATGGTGGCAGGATGGGCCTCCCATGGTCAGATGTGAGTGCTGGGCCTTTTTGACATGGTGGCAGGCTAGGCCTTCCGTGGTCAGATATAAGTGTTGGGCGGGACTTTCCGACATGGTGGTAGGTTGGGCCTCCCATGGTTAGCTATAAACACTGAAGAATATGAATACATACATGGAGGAATCCTACAACCAGCATGAAAAAGGGTTGGCTCTATAGAACTTCATATGATGAGTAGAATTGAGAGATAACACCATTTGCTCGAGACAATAGGAGCAGTGATGATGATGAACCAGTGATGATGATGATCCAACTATGATGATGATCCATATTTGATGAATGATCCAGTAACGAAGACTTGTGCTAATGAATTGTGTCAAGAGAACACCTTCCTAGTTAAGAGGGAGTGTTGATGTCTTTGTAACTTCGTAATGTATTCACTTCTATATTTTATATGTTGTATTTATTCATACCCTGATGTTCCTATTGGGAGAATCATTAATGTAATAAAGTCATGTAAAGTCATAGAGTTTAACCCTCCTTTGTAAGTCGGGGCAATAGTCCGCACAATTTTGGGGTACTAGGGTTATTATACTCTCCTAGAGAAGTCGACCCTGGTAAGTAATTGTCAAGTCAGAAACTAGTATAAATAGAGAGTGAGCCTCTCTATTTGAAACACACACTCACTCAACTGTAGTGCATGGGTGAGAGAGAAGGATTTCGCACAAGTGAGAGAGAGATTAGCTGTGAGAGATCATCTTTGTGTTTTTGTGTTTTACTTTTTCCATTGGTGCTCATTCTATCTCTAAGGAAGTTGCATGGTTTTATCCTTTATGGTTTCCCCAAGGAAAACTCTTTGTGTCTCTTGTCTCTTGTGATTATTGTTGTGCCTATTATTCTCTCAGATAAGATCCTAGATCATATTGATTAAATGATAAAAATCTAACACGTTATCTATTTAGACTACTGCATGGACTGTTGTACTTCAACTCTCCTCAATCCATTTCTCACTGAAGCACATAATAACTAGCATGGAACATGACTTCTTTAGTTTCATCCCTTAGGTTTTAAGAGGTGTATGTATTTGTACATCTACTACTATAAGTATTGGTCTTCCAATTCTTTGTAGATTTTATTTTGAATTGCTAGGACCTAGCAGGAAAACAATGGGCATCTTCCATTCCTAGAACATCATATAACACTCTATCCTCAAATATTCATTCAGATTCCTTTGTCCTCTTGGTTGACATATTGGGCCACTCTCATTCAAAGCATTTATTTGTGCCATCTTGTTACGATTCAACAAAACCCTATATAATATCATATATTAACAACATTGGGACTTGACAATGGATTTTATAGAAATATTAAAGCACTTTGTCTAATCATATCTAACCAAATAAATAAAAGTAGAATGCCCTAGATGCAACATATGATTTTTCCAAGCATGTTTGTTTGTGTAAGCATTATTTTCTATATTAGAAACTACTTCCCAATAGACTTCCAAATGAAATATATACATTAATTTTGTGTGCATGTCATGGCAGAATGCTTAGGTATCCCTTGCATTCCCGATGATGACAATTGGTACTGCCCCTATTGTCAGAATGATTCCTCCTCTTGTCAGGTTGATTCCACAACAGAAAGAAACGATTCAGGAAGATATAGGAAAATGGGCATAAAGGTTCAAAGGGTTGGAACAAAGGGAAGGTCGTCTAGACTTTGTGAATGGGACGTTAAAACAATAGTGGACATCAATGGGGGATGTATTCTTTGTGAGTAAGTTCTTTTATATTTGAATTATACCAAATTCTACTATAATAGTTATTAGATCTGGAATTCACATAAGTTTTATTTTAAATTTGCACATTCTTCTATGTTTTAGGATCTTTGAGGTGCATAAATGTCCCTAATGTGTATAATGTTTATCCATGTGCAATTTATTCATTCCGGATAAAATTGGATTTAATGATGAGACTGCCATTTTGTGTGATAAAATATGAGAAGTATTTATCAGAATTTGCATAGACCATTATATAATGTTTTTCCACAGAATGCTTCTGTTCATTTTTATTGTAAAAATTTAACTGCATGTATTGTATGTATAGTGAAACAATGAGTTTCACGTTGGCTGTTTACGTAAACATAAAAAATTGACTTAAAGGTGAGATTGCTTGAGTACAATTCTATCTAGGAGGATTAACATTCTTATAGTACATTATTTCGTAATCCATATTTGTATCTATTGTCTGATTATCTTTGTACCATAAATGTATGCTAAATTCAGCCTTCATTGTTGTCTTTACTCTCCCTTGATATTGCATTTTTCATATTAATATCTAGAGGTGTGATGAAAACACTTGACATGATACAAGAGGTGTCACAGGGCTTACGGTTATGTTCTGATGATTGTAGTGAGATACACAATGCACTAAGAAATTGGATAAATAATGGACCAGAAGACTTGCCACCTCATTTATGTGAAATAATCAGGAAGAAGGTCAATAATGGTGAGCAAGAAACAACTAAAGGTGAAATAAAATGACAAATTCTACACAGGGAAACAAGAGATCCTATTACAAAAGCATTACTTTCAGAATCAGCTTCAATATTCCATGTATGTTTCTCCAACTTTATATGTTTTGTGTTTTAAATAATTACTCTCATCAGGAAAGGTTTTAATAAACATGTGTTTTACGAATGAAGGAACTCTTTACACCTATAAAGGATCCTAGCACATGTCGAGATTTGATCCCCTTGATGCTAAACAGGTAGCTTTCAGTTCCTTTTGCAAGTTTGGAGGTGTTTCTGAATTGGGAAGCTGATTCTTGAAATTTGATGACTTCAAATGTCTTATGATTGTACTGCTATGTATCGTAATGCATTCGAAATATGCAAGATCAATATTTTGCTCGAATGTATTCAATGGTATTGACTGTAAAGTAAGAACCAGGACTGATTTTTGTCAGATGATTTATGCAAAATTTTCCATTTAATTTTTGTTGATGCATAACTATAGCTATTTCGCATGTACAACAACAATTTTTTTGACCTTTAGTTTCTTATAAATCTGAATTATTTGAATAACTCAGAAGTTGTTTCAGCTGATATTTTTTGAGTCTTTGGACGAACAATTGCATAATTGCCTCTAGTTGCTACAAGGGAAATTTTTCAAGGACATGAGAGATTTGAACTAGTGGAAAATCAAAGGAATGGTGATGGGCTTCCTAATTCTTATTTTATTGGATTAAAGCTTATTCATTTTTTCCTCGTCTTTGGTGGATATAAAAATATCTGAAGCTATTCTTGTAAAGAGTAATGAAGGATTCAGGATATGCATTTATAGGAATCTATAATATTTGTATTTTCTTGCATGTTTCTTTTGTAGTCTTTTGAAGTTCATCTGCTCTTAAATGGCATGATTGTTGATGTTAATATGAGTTTGCAGGGATATTTCCAGTCACTTTATTTATGTATTGAGGAGCTCCTTGTTTCTTTGAGAATACATCACCTGGTGCTTCCTGCTACTGAGGATACTACTTCCTTGTGGACTAACAAAACGAGCTTCACAAAAATAGATAGAAACAAGGTTTTCCATTTCAATATTTGTTTCTAATCTGTGATTATGTCCACAATGTTTTCATTAAATTTCTAATGCACACATTTATTTTCTAGTTACTCGAACTCGGAAAGGGTTCCAAAATCATGTTCTTCAAAGGTACTTCCATGTTAGAGAAGCCACTTATAACTGCTATCAATATACATGGTCCATCAATCAATGATGGCAAACAAAAATTTGGAGAAGAGATTGATCCCTTGATCTAAGTGATAATGCTTTGCATGCAACTTAGTTTTGAGATACACGAGCCTGCTTCCTGTGTGATTTTGGCCAGAGAGCCCATTTTGATAGTACATAATTATACAGGGAAGATGTACAAGGTCAGAATGTTACTATATAACAAATGGGATTAGACAATGAAAAACAAGCCCAAACTCCTATTGCAAGAGACAAGAGACAAGAGACTGTCTGAGATGTAACTCACTTATTAGGTACCCAAGTTTACACCGCTTCTTGGGACTTCTAAACTGGTTGCTTGTAATTATAATGCAATTAATTTCCTTGATTTCTTATCAATGCAAAGTTACTTATGTAGGTAATACGAGTAGATAATATCAATGCATCAAAGGAACACGGCTTGACATCAATTTGATTCAGCCCATTTTTGTATCTCTGTACTTATTTAGAAAAAAATGGACCATTTCAAGCTTTCAATATTTATTTGAAGTGATTATCTATCATGATAAACATTATATCGTACAGTTATATATGTGCAACTATATTGAAACAATTTATTTATTTTTATTTTACAGAATGTTGTTTATTCCTTGACCATCTTTGTTATACTAAGCTTGGAATGATAGCCCCACCTAAAAGAATTTTAATATTCAATTTAAGTTATGGACATTACGACTAAAATAAATCTATATTACTTAAAATAAAATATAGTCACAAGTCTAAGCTATACACCATGAGTGGGCCTAATGGTTAAGAGCATGTGTTTCCTCTTAGGAGGTCACAGGTTCAAATCCAGAGGGGGGTAGTGTATGTACACCTCTGTATAATTTAGCAGTTAAATCGCTATCCAGAGGGGGTCCCTTGTCCCACAAACAAGGGGGTCTCATACAACAATTTGGTGTCTCATCGGATAAAAATCTACATGGTATTAGAGCTAACCTAAGAAGAAGAAACTATGCAACTACAAAAGCTAGGGATTCTTATCTTTTGGGTCTCTCTCGACAGATAATCAGCAAAAGGAGGCTAGGATAACTCTCCATTGAAGGGCACATCTTTCTGTCGAAGCAGAATTTGATTCTGGGCATTTTTCAGTTTTTACTACAAGAAATTAGGGCTTTTCACAAAAGAGGAATTTTTGGGTGACCTCAGCATAGGATTTCTCTCCTCCTAAAAATAGAAATTCAGAGAACGAGATTGAAATTTTTGGTTGGGTAAAACTCTGGGAAATTCAAACTCTAATTTGACCTCGGACCAAAAAACCCTAAAAGACTAAAACTAGTCATTTTGGTGCATTCGCTATATCTCGATATTGGAGAAGGAACATGAGACAAAACATTTACAAGCCGAAGATAAATTCTTAATGTACCATTTGTAAAAGTTTCATCCTCATATTCTCTATATTATGGGAGATATGATTCCTTCAAATCAGGGTTCCATCCTCTCCTTGGATTCATCCCTAAACATGACACCTAGGGAAAATTGCTATATCTTGGGATACGAAGCTCCAAATGAAATTTCTCAAGATGTTCCAGATAGGGAACGAACTTTAATTTCTATGTTAAAATTTTAAAGACCCTGATGATGAAACCATGACACATGGCAGACTGTACAAGTTCGCCACGCTGAACAGTCCTGAAATAAGTCACCTTGGGAAAAATCTCATAAGTCCCAATTGGTGAAACCAATTCTTCTCAATCCTATGGTTTTGGAAAGATGATAGACGAGTCTACCCAAATAGGAAGTTTCAGACATAGAGGATCAGAACTTTCGGATATATCACAGAAACAATATTAGGAAATTATGTAGAATAAATTGAAGAAAAGTAGGGCATCAGATATTTTGTAGTTCTGATCACATTTTTGGGAAAATACGTATGCTGCTCAGCTCGGCTTGAGGAGGTACATCTTTATATCCAATCAGTTATGAAAGATTCCAAGTTTTGAAAATTAGGGTTTCTCTGACAAACCCTAGATGAACCAGATACGGAACCACGACAGACACCTCAAATCGGTAAGATATAATCTTTTTCTATTTACATTTGAGGTTCTCATTTCAAAATGACCTATCACACCAGCTTGATGACAAGCTTGGTGAAGCTGAAAACTTCCACGTATGGAAGTATAAGAAATCTATGATCCTTGAATAAATTGACTTAGATCAGTATTTCGGTAAGAAAGGTCTAGGATTCATAGGGAGATGAGGCTAAGGCTAGAGCCAAGAGAATCATTGTAGATTCTATTAAATATCATAATATCCCTCAGGTGACACCAAAAGGAAGTGTTTGATTCTATGACGAAGCAATCGAAGAAGAATAACATATTGTTATAACCACCTCTCAGGATCATGGGATTGATTCATTTGAGGAAAATGTGCTAGAAGGAAGTTATTACCTTCAACAGACACTGGAAAGAGTGCACACAAGAAGAAGCTTGACTCATAATAAGAGAAGAGAAGAAAATATGGGAGCAACTAAAGATCAAGCTCTCACGATTCAAATAAGATCCCTCAAGCGATGAGGAATATGAAGAACTCAATTCTTGAAGAACCTCTTAACCATGTTAGCATTTGGATAAGAAGTGATGATGTTGTGAATGGAGAAGATGATGAAGCTAAAGGCTTACGAATGAATCTACCCACAAAACGAAGAAAGATAAGTATTTAATTTCCATTTCATGATACTATTTTGTTATGCATTTGTTTATATTCAGTTGAAGTGTTATACATGATAGAATGTTTGCATTAATGACTGTATACTACTAATATGCATATGATGGGTAAGTATCCCATGGTGCTATACAACTCTCCATTGCTACTTATCTAGAATGAAACCTCTTTGCTGACATATTTGATTAGTGCACAATCTCAATTATGTCATGGTAGAGATGGAAGGCATCTAGAAATTTTCCGTGAGATATGGATGAATGTTGTATTGGCTAAAATAATTGCATAATTATATCTTTATGCATAAGAATTTTCCATTATAAATATGCATTATGAAATGTTTCTAACCATACAACTAATGCATTTGACTTGTAGGAAAGATCGCGTGCAATAGCCTACAAGAAAAGAATGATGAAACTTGTTCTGAAGAACAAGTGACGGCAGTGTGAGAAATAATCCAAGATGAAGAATAATATGACAATACTTTCAAAGAAAGAAATAGGTCTCAGACACAATGCAGTTATGTGACACTGTTCAGCGACATCATTGATGCAGAACCTTCCAGCTATGAAGAAATAGCCAAGAAGAAAGGGAAGGATTGTACCAGTTCAAGAAGAATGATGTTTAAGATGCGGTATGGAGACCTGAACAGAAGTCTGTAGTGTCTTCCAAATGGATCTACAAGATCCAACATGTAGTATATGGAAACATCGTGGGAAACAAGGAAATATTTGTAGCACGGGGCTTCTCACATAAAGAAGGCATATACTACGAAGAGACATTTGCAGCCATTGGGAGTTAAGACACATGACATGAACACTCATGTGTGAAAATTAAAGAAGGCCTTGTACGAGCTCAGAAGGAACCCATGGGATAACACATACATGACTGAGATTGAAGATCACCTAGAGTGATGAAGATCTTAACCTTTGCTACAAGGTTGAAGATGAAATCCTATAGTGGATGACAAGCTCACAGATCGGTGTGAGAAGAACTTTTGAAAAGGTTTAAGATAGAGGATCTTGGTATCCAGTGACCCTAGATGGATACATAGAATATTAGTAGCAGAGGAAGATACTTGTCACTCCAGTACATAATACATAGAGTATTAAAGACAGAGGGAGAATGATGCTTCGCTTCAGAGGGAGTGACTGCAGAAGATCCTAAGGTTTGTCATGGTACAATAGGATGGACAACTTACTGATGGCTCTAGGATTTACTGAGAGTAAAGAATATTCCAACCTTTGCTTCAAGGTTGAAGGCAGATAAATAGTGATGCTCCTATTATATGTCGATGACCTGTTCATGATAGGTAAAGAGGAACTCATTAATCGGATGCAAGAAGGAGACTTACTTCCGAGTTCGAGATGAAATACTTGGGTATGATGAACTACTTTCTAGGCATGTATGTGTGGCAGAATGCAAATGGAATCTCCATGGTATAAGGGAAGTATGCAATAGAGATTCTGAAGAGGTTCAGGATGATGGAATATAAGTCCATGACCACACCTATGGCATCGAACCTGAACCTATTGAGTGATTCTTCATCAGATTCATTTTATGCTACGATGTATCGTGAGATGATTGGGTCCTTGATGTACCTGACGAATATGAGACTATATATTTGCTTTGTTGTGAACACATTGAACCAGTTCTTGGTGGATTCGAGACATGTTCACCTAATTGCAGCAAAGCATATTCTGAGGTACCTGAAGGTTACAGTTCACTATGGGATCAAGTATGAAGGGAATCGAAAGATTAACCTAGAAGGTTATGTGGATTTAGATTGGGCAGGCAGTGCCATTGATAGGAAGAGCACTTTGGGGTGCTGCTTCAGTATGGGATTAGGTGTGATCTTTTGGTTTAGGAGGAAGCAGTCCTATGTGGCACTGAGTACAACCGAAGCAGAGTGTGTCGCAGCTTTTTCGGCTAGTTGTGAGGCAGTGTGGATGAGGAAGATACTGTATGATTTGTTTGATCTCTAGTTGGATGCTACTTGTATATATTGCGAAAACCAGAGTTGTCTGAAGTTGTTGGAGAACTCGGTGTTCCATGACAAGTCGAAGCATATCGAGATCAAATATCACTATATCAGGGATATGGTGCAGAGAGGAGCATTGAAGCTCCAGTATGTTGCGATATATGAATAGACAGCTGATGTGTTGAGCAAGTCATTAGCCAGAGTGAAGTTTGAGTACTTCAGAGAGAAGCTTGGTGTTCTCCAAATTAAGGTTCTTTCCAAGGGGAAGTGATGAGTCCGTGAGCCTTTATGACATTGTGGTAGGATTGGTTCCTCCCATGGTCAGATATAAGTGATGTACCTTTATGACATGGTGGTAGAATTGGTTCCTCCCATGGTCAGATATAAGTGATGTGCCTTTGTGACATGGTGGTGGTAACCAATCCTCCCACGGTCAGATATACTATGTTGTGCCTTTTTGACATAGTGGTAGGATTGGTTCCTCCCATGGTCAAATATAAGTGCTGTGCCTTTCTGACATGGTGGTAGGATTGGTTCCTCCCATTATCAGATATAAGTGTTGTGCATTTTTGACATGGTGGTAGGATTGGTTCCTCCCATGGTCAGATGTAAGTGCTGAGTACTACATCCAGCATGAAAAAGGGTTGGCCCTGTAGTGGAAATCCTTGCAGAGGCAAGGCACTACATCCAACATGAAAAAGGGTTGGCTCTATAGTGGAAATACTTACAAAGGCAAGGTACAACATCCAGCATGAAAAAGGGTTGGCTCTGTAGTGGAAATCCTTGAAGAGGCAAGGTACTTCATCCAGCATGAAAAAGGGTTGGCTCTATAAGGGAAATCTTTACAGAGGCAAGGTGCTGCATCCAACATAAAAAAGGGTTGGCTCTGTAGGGGAATTGTTTGCAAGGGCAAGGCAGTACATCCAACATGAAAAAGGGCTAGATCTGTTGATGAAGACCTGCATGGAGGCTAGGCCTACAACCAGCATGAAAAAGAGTTGGCTTTGTATAACTTCCTATGATGAGAATAACTGAGAGATAGCTCCATTTGCTCGAGATAGCGGGAGCAATGATGATGATGATGATCCAATGATGATCCAGCTTTGATGAATGATCCAGTAATGAAGACTTGTGCTGATGAATTGTGTCAAGAGAATACCTTCCTAGTTAAGAGGAAATGTAGATGTATGTGTAACTTCAGAATGTATTCACTTGTATATTTTATATATTATATTTCTTTGTACCCCGATGTTCCTATTGGGAGAATCATTAATGTAATAAAGTCAAGTAAAGTCGTAGATTTTAACCCTCCTTTGTAAGTCAAGGAAAAAATATCCGCAGTTGAGAGGTACTAGGGTTATTAGACTCTCCTAATGAAGTCAACCCTAGTAAGTAATTGCCAAGCGAAAAACTAGTATAAATAGAGAGTGAGACTCTCTATTTGAAACACACTCTCACTCAATTGTAGCGCATGAGTGAGAGAATAGGAGCTCGCACAAGTGAGATAGAGAACAGATGTCAGAGATCATATTTTTGTCTTTGGGTTTTACTTTTTCCATTGGTGCTCATTCTATCTCTGAGGAAGTTGCGGGGTTTTTTCCTTTATGGTTTCCCGAAGGAAAACTCTTTGTGTCTCTTGTCTCTTGTGATTATTGTTGTGCATGTTATTCTCTCAGATAAGATCCGAAGATCATATTGACTAAATGATAAAAATCTAACAGTATGAGATTGCATACAAGGTTTCCCTTAAAGTTTTGGCCGGATGCTATTGATACTGCTATTTATTTGATAAACAGAGGGCCTTCAAGTGCTTTGGATGGTGGAATTCCATAGGAAGAATGGATAGGTAAAAAGGTAAAGTACTCATTTTTTAAAACTTTTGGTTGTGAAGAATTTGTCCATATTAATAAAGAAAATAGAACAAAGCTTGAGGCTAAATCCAAGAAATATACTTTTATTGGATACAGAGTTGATGATTTTTCTTATCTCTTATGGGATTATGAAAATCACAAAATAATTAGGAGTAGAGATGTAGTATTTAATGAAAATGTTATGTACAAATATCAATTGTAGGGAAAGAAAGAGGAAAATGAAAACATAGAGGACGCAGTGCTTGATGAAATCAAAGAAAATGAAGTTCCAAAGGAACCAGAAAATTAAGAGCAGGAACAGGTACTTTAAACTCCTGCAAATGTAAGAAAATCTATCAGGTTAAGTAGACCCCCTGAACAATTCTCTCATTCACTGTATTATTTATTGGTGACCGGTCCTGGTGAACTAGAATGTTATGAAGAGGCAATGCAGGTAGAAACTAGAAAGAAGTGGGAGCAAGGCATGAATGAGGAGATAAATTCATTGGTAACAAATAAAACTTAGGATTTGGTTGAGTTTCCTGCAGAAAAAAGACCATTGCAGAATAAATGGGTTTACAGATTGAAGGAAGAAGATGGAGTTAATAATTGGTACAAGGATAGACTTGTTGTAAATGGTTTTGCACAAAAGAAAGGTATATACTTTCATGCAATATTTTCTCACGTTGTTAAAATGACTTGAACTAGAACTATTTTAAGTCTAATGGCAGTAGAAGATTTGCATCTTGAAGAGTTAGATGTAAAAATGGCCTTCCTCCATGGAGATTTGGAGGAAGATATTTATATGCAGCAGCCACAGGGGTATGAGGTCAAAGGGAAGGAGAATTTGGTTTGCAAGTTGAAGAAGAGCTTGTATGATCTGAAGCAAGCTCCAAGGAAGTGGTATTTAAAATTTGATAAGTTTATGATAGAACAAGGTTATAGTAGATCTCATTCTGACCGATGTGTTTATTTCAAGAGGCTAGATAATGGAAGATATATTATTTTGTTATTGTATGTGGATGACATGTTTGTTGCAAGGTCTAACATGCAGGATATAAATGTGCTCAAAATAAAACTAGCTAAATCATTTGCGATGAATGATTTGGGTGTTGCAAAGTAAATCATTGGTATGAGAATAACAAGAGACATGAAAAATCATAAATTTAAATTGTCTCAAGGTGAGTACATAGAAAAGGTGTTGGGGAGGTTTAGAATGCATAATGCAAAACCAGTTAGTACACCTTTGGCCATCCAGTTCAAACTAAGTAAGGAGATGTGTCCAAAGACACAAGAAGAGATATAATACATGTCCAAGGTTCCCTATTCATTAGCGGTTGGAAGCTTGATGTATGCCATGGTGTGCACAAGACCAGATATTGCACATGCAGTGGAAGTTGTGAGTAGGTATATGAACAATCCAAGTAAAGAGAATTAGAAAGTAGTACAATGGACTCTTAGGAATTTGAGAGGTACCACTTCTCATGCATTATGTTTTGGAGGTTCAAACATTATTCTACAAGGATATGTTGATGCAGATATGGATCGGGATAAAGACAACGGAAGGAGCTCCATAGGGTATGTCTTTATTGTGGATGGAACAACATTAAGTTGGATTTTGAAACTGCAAAAGGTTCTTGCACTTTCAACAATAGAAGCATAGTATGTTGTTGTTACAGAGGCTAGTAAAGTGATGATTTCGTTGTAGAGGTTCATGAAGGAATTGGCTAAGAAGCATGAGAATAGAAGGTTGTACACTGACAACCAAAGTGTCATTCATATTGCAAAGAACTCAGACTTTCATTTGAATACTAAACATATACAGCTAAAGTACCAATTCATAAGATACGTTCTAGAAGAAGAATTGTTAAAGTTGGAAAAGATACATACTAGTCAGAATCCTACAGACATGTTGATGAAGGTAGTAACCATAGAGAAACTGAGTTACTATTTGGTTTTTATTGGCCTTCAAAAATGAAGGTGAAAATGAGAAATTTTTCAAGTCCAAGGTTTAGAGCATAGTCCAGCAAGTGCAACAGCAGTGGAGTTTTTGTGATTAGTCTCCAAGTGGGAGATTATTGGTTGTGGACTCGATCTTCCAAATTCAAAGATGTTATTAATAAGTTGTCTTTGTACCCCAAGTTTACTGTACACTCGTCCCAGCTGGGGTGTGCAGTGGGACACTGTCTCCCTGCAGGAAATTTTTGGGATGTTTATTGGCCAACGGTTTGCGAACCCATGGTATTGGGTGACCCGTAGTATTTTCATATGGTAATTCCCCTATAAAAGGAAAGCATTGTAATACAGTTGTGTATTGTATTGTAGCATTGTAAACAATCTATGTGATTGTGTGCGAAAGAATGTGAGTGTGTGAAGAGGAAGTGCAGTGGGGTTGCTGCAGGTTGTATCTCTTGATTTTGTTGGACAATATAATAAAAAGACCAGCAGTTTCTATGTGGACGTAACCCATATTGGGTGAACCACGTTATATCTATGTCTCTCTTGTATTGTGTTTAATGTGTTCGCATCTTGTTTAATAATTTAAGTATATAATTGTTATTCCTTTGCGATCCTGTTTTTTCTAACAATATTGAATAAAGAGATTTTTTTTTGGATTCGACACTTGTTTCTTGTTTGATAAATGAATGAGACGATGATTGGAATTGTTATTCTTCTGCACTGAGATCAATCTGGAATAGCGTTTGTACCTTTTTATTGTACTCGTTTATCTGTAGGTTGAAGGAGTTGATTTTGAGGGAGGCACATTGGTGAGGAGACTCGCTCTGTTCCTGAAACTCGGTGTTAGTTATCAAATAAGTAGTTACTTCTTCGTGATTTCTTTTCCATGTATTTTATTTAGCTTGAAGATCTCATTTATTTGTTGTATTGATTGAGTTCTTTGGTGTGACAAGTACAAAGGGGGTGCTAGGGTCATTGACTTAAGAAATAATTTATCAAAATCTTGCTCAAAATTCTTATTTGATCAAGAAGACAACATTATTCATCATCTAGGATATTATCAACATGATTTAGGTACATTTCTCAGGTGTGTTTTTTGTCCTTTAATTTTTTCATGCTTTGCCCATCAACATTTTAACTGAGAAAACCCTGTTTAGAAAATAGGAAAAATCATCGGATCGATTTGCACTGGGAATCTGCAAATTCAACGATCTTGGTTTTGTTGATCATCCCGAAAAATCCCCTCCCTTGTAGGTGTCAGCATTGGACTCCATCTACCCATTTCCAGGCACGTATTTTTAGGGAGAAAAGCGCCCCTACCAATCTGGCATCCAATTCCCTTTGCATCTTTTTCTGGTTTCATTTGGATTTTCTCGCATTGATGAATCTTTCATCCAAGTAGGTGTGTTGAAAGCATGAATTCTTCATATCAACCTCATCTTGGGAATGTTTCATATTCTTTCTTAAATCCCCCAGGTTCCCGGGTTTGTTCATTTGAACCAACACACTAATCCTAGATTCATTTCTAATTTCCATAAGCCACTGTATAATCTTACTTTAGTAACATTACCAACATATTTAACCATCTCTACTCAAGCACTCCTTAATTTGTGAATTATCCCTTAAAAATAGGGTTCCAACACACTAATCCTAGATTCATTTCTAATTTCCATAAGCCACTGTATAATATTACTTTAGTAACATTACCAACATATTTAACCATCTCTACTCAAGCACTCCTTAATTTGTGAATTATCCCTTAAAAATAGGGTTCCAAGCATTCACCTTACGTATTCTTCGTCAGAGTTTGATCTGGTGATTTGCTTTAGGTCTGTCCTTTCATGTTAAGCCTAGGTCTCTCCCATTGTCACTTCAGTTTCTTTAGTGACATAAAGCGAAAGAAATCTTAACTCCCGTGACAACCATCCATTCTTCGAGGCTTAGAGGTTAGGGTTTTTGCAATTAACGGATTTAGTTGTTCGTCCCCTCTGCCATCCTGTATAGGATTACCCTACGAGGCAACTACAAGATCTGTGATAAAAGAGTTTAAGAGCTTAATCTCATGGGCTTGGAATGTGTTGAGAGCCCAAGCTCTCTAAAAGTGAAATATCTAAGTATGTAAATATGACCATAGTTCTCTTGTTTTGTCACGATAATATATAAACCTATAGTTTTATGGTTAAATGCATCTTTTATTTAATCCACACATCTTTTCCAGAATTACTTGTGTGATTTTTGTTTACATTTACCTTTTCTAAAAGACACAGAATTCTCAAATAGTTCATCTTGTAAAATTTAAGTTTTAACCTCATAATGCTAGACACAAGTCTTATTTAATATTTTGGGTATATTATATTGTGAGCTTGTGGTAGTAAAGTTGTGTCGAGGTTCATATCAAGTTAATGAGTGTTTAAGTGTGGACCTGTTGAAGTGGAGTCATGTCGAAGTTATCTGGACCAATCGAGTAGTAAAAATGTGCCTTTCACAATTTTTGGTTGTAGTTGAAAGAGTGTTGAGTCCAAGTCAAGTGGGTGTCTCTGGAAGTAAAAGTGTGTCGGAATAAAAGTTAGTAAAAAGTTGTGTTAAAGTGAAAGAAGTCTTGTCGAAGTCAAGTGTAAAGACTTGTCTAAGTTAAATTTGGTCGCAATAAAACCCCATTGAACCCGAAGTTATTTCGGTCGAATTAAACTTGTAAAAATTAACTCGTCGAAGAAAAAGTTGAGTTTCTCAAAAAATAGTGTGCAACTGAAGTTGACTGTCGCGGTTGACATCAAAATTGTATGAAGGGGAACGCTCATATTTAATCATTGAAAACTTTTCCTGTTCGGTTCCTCGTTACACTATGAGAAAGTTGCAAAATCAACACACTGGCATGCCAAGTGGTTATTTAAGAAGGCATTAATAAAATTGCTGACCGCGCAATAAAATAAGAAAATTGATCTCACTTCAGCTACTTCAAAATCGCAGGTATTTCCAGATCTGATGAAGTGCGTAAGTGGAATAAGAAGGGATACAAATCTGCATATAACAATACATTAAAGGAAAAGGGCAGTCAAGAGCTACCATGCTTTTCCTAAGATGCCACGACTCGTTGAATAATAACACCACAATGACAGACCACCAATTCTCCTAACAGCACCGAGTTTGGACGCAATTATCACTACTTTCTCACCAGAACACTCAACGGAGATCATGGTCGAAGGCATGAAATCATGAAGTAGTTTCACCATTTGGTAGATAGAAAGACTTGGATTTTAATCTCTTTCCAATCAAAAGAAGATATCAAGCTTTTAATCTCTTTCTTGTCATTCTATTTTTAGTTTTCCTGTTATCATTTATATTTTAATATAATTTGAAATGACCGGATTAAGCGATGGAAAGAAGAGAAGAGGATTTGCTACCTTGATGAGAAAGACGATAAAGAATCATACGTTTGCAGAATAAATTTTAGTGCGCCATGAGTTTATTGAGTTATCCACTGTACAAAAGAGCTCGTTAATAGCCGCTAAAGATGACTAGATTGCATTAAATTGTTCAATGATTATATTATGAGATATCACTAAAATTTCATTTAGTTTCAACTAGATCAAGGGTATTATGACGCTAACTGCCATGAAAACAAATTGCCCGAATCATGGAAGATGCCATCGAGATTTTCCGCTGTCAAGCAGAGGGTGTTAAAACTTCATGATCAGTCTAATTTGGTTAATCAATTGTCCTCTACTGAGTTCATTGAATTTACAGAAAATGAGATCGCTCTAGCAATCCGTTTGTAAAGGAATCTACAGGAAAATCGCCATAGATAAACCTGAACTTATCACTTGCCATGATTTTCTTGACATTAATTCGAGATTCTTATGCATTAATTTTTTATATGAGAATTAGTCTGAACTTGTAAACCATATTGATAACAATTATGTTTGCCGCTTTTCTAGTGTAGAATTATAAAAGGAAAGCTATGATTCCATGTATAGAATTGACATCCTATGCTTAATAAGTAGAAATTTGGTAGACAAATCAAGCTACCTCATAAAGTAAGATTATCAAATATGAAAAACCTCTATATTTGACTAATACATTTTCCAAATTAGTATAAGAGTTCACAATTATCTAAATCGTGAGTGAGTGATGATTAATGATGGAAAATCTTGATAAACATGGAATATGGAGAGAAAAAAAATGGAGGATGGGTTGGTCATAAAAGATTATAGTTGCCTAATTAACTAGCTTTACCTTATCCATTGAAAAGCTGGAAAAGTAGTCTTAAGGTAGAAAAGGAGAAGGTGCACTTACTAATAATTGGGAAGTCAATAAAGTTGGTAGAATCTTATTGGCATATTTAGTATAAGGCACTCCCTAGTAAATATAATAAGTATTCACCAAGTGGTGCAAGTGGAGGTCAACTACCTATTCTTAAATATAAGAAATTAAGAAAAATGATTAATTAATTATATCCTGAGTATGTAGTGGGTTTTTAATATTCTAACACCTCCCCTTATGTATGACTTTATGATGGGGTATTTGAAAAAATATCTGAAATATATGTATATATATATAGGGTTCAACAACAATGCTATGATCACCCTTTACAGTTTATTTTGTCCAAAAGCTGAGGAAAGAGGAAAAACCACATGGGGAAAATACTCCCTCAAAAAGGACATGGAAGTGAAATGAAAACATGTCTTCACTTTATAATTTTCTTGACTTGAATGAGCTGATTGAACTGCTTGTTGAATAATTTGATGAAGAATTTGTGAACTCCATGATCATGTGTTAGAGTATCAATGTTGTCTCTATAAAAAACTAGTGGATAGGCTCATTGTAGCTCATCATATGATGAGGAAGGATAATTATGTGAATGCTTCTTGTTGCCAACACAATGTAATATGAAAACATAATCATTAAAGGAAAATTGATATGTGCATACTCCTTCCCAAAGAGTAAAAGAGTCAATACAAGCAGTTCCTTGTATAACTACAAAATGGTGAACTATACCATGTATCTTTCTTTCAAACTGATGTAGCACCTACCCAATGCTGAAATGAGGTTGAAAAGACTATGAAATATTAGAAATAATGTCAGAGGTATAGTGTCTCCATGAGTGTACATGGTCATAGTAGGAAATGATGTGCAACTCGGTAAAATCGATGGATGAGTAAATCTAAATGGTATATGGACTTAGATGTTTACATCATATCCACATATGTGTAATATAAGTCCAAATATGAATAATGACATGGATAACCAACCAGTGAAAAATATAAAAGACTTGAAACCAACAGAAACAAGTGACATTGCATAGGAATCCAATAAGGAATCAACTAGTGAACTTGGGGTTTGTACAGTCTTAGGAGTATTCAAAGGATGGGTAAATGGTATGGATGATGTCATAAAATGCATATCATCCTGCAAACTTACTTCTAAATCAGAATAATAAGCATTTTAATGAAATGAGGAAGAGCCAGATAAAGACAAGTCAGGAACCAGTGAAAAAACAAAACTACTGGGAGATGGCTCCAGTCAACTGATAGGTGGTTTATCCAATGAGGACACTGGGATTTATGATTTTGATATATCAGAAATTGAATCTATATCATAGAATTGAGAAAATGATTTAACTATGGAACTTAAAGCATAATTGATATCACCTTGCGACTACACATTGTGATAGTGGTCCCGGGGATTCAACAGGCTTCTCTGGTTCATCTGGTACTTCAATGTTATGCTTCTCAATCAACTTGGCCATGATTTTTATTTTCTTCTTGAAACATTTCTTCCCGTAATGAAGTCCTTTGATGCAATAAGAAAACTTGGATGAGCTCCCTTTATTCTTGACTTTCTTCATGGAATTCGAACCTTCATCTTCATCTTCGTTATCTGACTTTTTCTTCATCTCTTTCACTTTTTACTTTTCTTTTGTCTTTGAATTCTTTCTTCCTTGAACCATAAGAGCATGGTCCTTGATTTTGGATTTCTTAAGAGATCCCATCTGAACTAATTTGTCTTTCTCTTTAGTAAGTGAATCAATGAATGTGCTCAAAGAAGGCATTTTTCAATTTGAAATAGCAAGCCTAGTAGCATGGAAAGTTGACACAAAAGCTAAGTATTCAGGACCCAATTTTTAAAGGATGGAAAGATTCAATTGATCTTACTTCTTCTCAATCCCACATTTCTTGAGAATAAGAATAAGTGACTTGAACTTGGTGAAGAATCCTTCCATGCATTCAAAATTGCTTGGACTCAATGAGATTAACTCATTCTCGAATTGATGTGCTCTTATCTCATTTTGTACTCTAAAGAGAGACTCAGATTTGGTACACACTTGGTTTGGAGTGGTCAAACCATCAATATACAAAATATTATAAGGATAAATAGAAATACAAAGCAACCCATAGGCTTCATCCATTCGATTATTCCACTTATCTTTCTCGATAATAGCATTTGGATCATTTTCTAAATCCATAGAAACTCTGTAGAGAACCTTACTACGTAATAGAATGCCAATCTTGACCTTCCATTCATGATAGTTGTAAAGAGTTGGGATCATAACTGAAGAAGAATCCATGCTTTGTTGTTGATGCAATCCTAGAGATAGTCTCTACAACCTGCACACAAAAAACTTTGAAGAGATACTTTGTAAGCTCAATTGAGTTGCTAGCTTGAGCTACTTTACTAGTAGAGTTTGATAGATTGAGCAACCTTGCACTCTTATAGACTGAGCAACCTTGCACTCTGATACCATGTAGAATTATTAAAGAAAATGCTCTGATTCCATGTAGATAATTGACATCCTATGCTTGAATAACAAGTAGAAATTTAGCAAGTGAGTCTTCCACAAAAGATATCTCTTAAAGATATGCACAAGAAAACTAGAGAGGAATAATGACATTGAATACAAGAGAAGAGAAGAATGATGGAGAAATATTCCATGTATTATTTATCAACAATAGTGTACATAAATAATATATCATTTAGAGACAAAATGGAGTTTCTAAGGAGACAACTCATGCTAGCTCATAAATCATGCTTACCAAATATGAAAACCCCCCATGGGTGACTAAAACACTTTCCAAATCAGTGCAAGAGATCATGAATTGGCTAAATCATGAGTGAGTGATGATGAGTGATGGACAACATTGCTAATAATGGAATATGGAGAGAATATAATGGAGGATGGGTTGGCCATAAAAGATTGCAGTTTCTTAATTAACTAGTTTTACCTTATCCATTGAAAAGCGGGATAAGCAGTCTAAACGAAGAAAAGTACAAGAAGAAACAATTACTGATATGGAAAGTTAATAAAGTTGTCAAAATCTTATCCAGAATTAGTGTAAGGCATTCCTAGGGTAAATATGGAAAGTATTGACCAAGTGGTGCAAATGGAGGCCAACTACCTAGTCTAGAATATAAGAAATTCATAAAAAATGATTAATTAATTATATCCAAAGTATGTAGTGAGTTTGCAATATTCTAACATTTAGTTCACTAAGTTTCTTTTTTTATTTGAGGTACTAAAATATTTTTTACGACATAAGTTCACATCAACTTCATAAGAATTCTAAAGGAAATTTGAGAGTTAGAGAAATTGGACCCGGTCAAGAGGAGAAAGATCGTGCAAGGAGGTTTGTACTCAAAACTTCTGAATTATTGGACACTAATGATTATGAGGTTATACCAAATCATCCCATTACTATATTTTAGGACCACATCATCAATTGATTGCTCGAGATAAGTGTGAACTCATATTTTTAATGCTGAGCTACATCCACTGTAAAGGTGGAAGGTCTCCATGATGTTGGAGAATTTATGTTAATACTGTGATGTTTCATTGTAGTTTCCCTATTCTAAACATAGGAATGTGAAGATGATTATGCCAAGATCATATTTTGGAGATTGATGAAACTTTGTAACTCTTTTTTGTGGAGAAAGAAACTGGAGGATTGCTGCAATTGTTTCAAACATTCAATCACACTATGTAAGATTGTTCTTTATGTTTTAAATATTGATTACGTTTGATTATTGTATCCATTTCCTTTTCTAAGTTTTCATATTTAAATTATTTGAAATGATTATCATATTTGATGAGTAAACCAGATGTACATAGAACCAAATAAAGTTATTTTACTCTATAATATTGATGTGCTCAACATATTACTGCTTGTTTACAACATACTACTGTTTGTTTATTTTCTCTAAGTTTAAACAGTAATATAATTATTCTTTTATACATTAAATGTTTATGTTGATGATGCTCCTATAGGATAGTTTAGTTAGGATAGAATTAGTTTTAGTTTTTTATAGTTTTTGAGTAGTGAAAATTACAGGTTTCTTGGGAGCTACTAAAACTGTTCTTGATTTTAACCGCTATTAAAACTGTTTGTTATTCAAAAATTTCATTATAGATTAATTGTGAATTTTATTTTAGAGTAGATTGAATTCAGGAATGTAGATAAAATCCAATTATTAAGTGTCCTTCTTAAGGATAAATCTTCATTAATGGTAGCAGGGACCTTGCTCCTGCGAGAGGTAGTTATCCCAAACGGACCGGGAACTACCTTAATTACCATGTTCAGGTTTCTTTTCCTTCGTTGGTGAGCATACCTGATATAACCATCAACAAAGTCTTTTTATACCTGCTGCACAACTTCTGCTAGGATCCTAAGGGTATATGGTGCTTGATTTTTATCTTTCTCTTATAACCATTGTAATGTTCCCAAATTTTTGTATGATGTTTTAGCCTAAGACACCTAAGCAATTTTAATGAAGAATTATCTAGAAGGTGACAAAGGTTGATGATTTGCCTAAGTATTTTGTCGTAAGGTTAAAATTGAAGATTAAGGAAACAAGGTGGGCCACATGGAAGGGTAATATTCCAAATCCAAAGTTCAAATGGGTAATTTAATTTATTAAGGAATTTGGATTTATCCTTAGTTTTCCTTTGTATTAAAATGAGGTAAGAATTTCTAAGGAAAATGATTTGAATTGATGCAAAAGTTGGTCCAAGGTGTGAATGGGGGCCAAATGATGAATAAGGGAGGTGTATTAAATGTTGATCTGTCACATACCCCAATTTTGTAAAATTATGTAAATTTTTTTAATTCTATTCCTGAGACATTATGTTAAATTTAATGCTAAGTAGGATTGATGACTCAGCAGAGTCAACAAAATTGGAATGTAATTCACAATATTTTTATTATTAATAAATAAATTATGGAGACAACAGCATGGGAGAGCTGTTAAAAAGACGTTACTGGTCAAACTGGTGGGTGGAACTAGGTGGAAGGCAATAGACAAGTGACAGCATCCTCAAACACTTCCTAAGTTGCAGGTGGCAACTTCCCTACATTTGGGGTCATGATCCTCCAAGAAAGTGGGATCAGAGCAGGTGGCTCATTAAATGACAGTTAACCCAAAAAACGACCTAGGCAATCTTTTAAAAATACTCAATGAAGAGAGTTGAGGTTGCTCAAATTTTCCAGAGAGAATTCATTCAGGTGAATGTTATTCAGGAAATTCATTGAGGAAAAAGGGAAAAACAGTAAGGAAGTTGTCTGAGAGGATTGTTGCAGTAACTTGTTTTATTACAGCTTGTTAGCTGGGAGAGCTTACTGAAAAAGTTCTGGGTTAATACTGAGTTTGAAGACTGGTATCTAACTTTGTTGCACCTAGTTCCAGCCAGGGATACCAGAGCAATCTCGGGGGTCCTGAGGAGTCGTTGTCTGAGTGCTCTCCAGGAGTTGGTAGGGAGGAACGGCCTCCCATTGTTGTTGTTGTCCACAGCTTAAACAGGTTCTGTCATTTATCTATTTATGTTTTAATGAGTATGAATGGATGAATGATATGTTTTATTTATGTGACAGAAAAGTTAGCTAGTTTAGTAATGTGAATATCTCAGGTTATTAGTAGTTAATATTTTGATGAAATTAAAGAATTACTGTGTTTTTCCACATCTGGGTTCACCAGACCGTACTCCAGCATAGTATCTCGGTATTGGGAAGTAGTATCCTTCTAAACCGAGCTTCTCATTTAGTTACTTTCAGTAACTACAAGTGCTCCACAAATTCATAAGTTTATTTTCCTTCAATTCTAAAACTATTTCCCGGTACTATATTTTGTTTTTCAGTAATTCTATTATTGGAAAGTTTAGACAGAGTAGTAGATTTTAGACTAGGTTATTTACTGTTTTACTATACAGTACTTCCTTTCAGAATAGTATAATTATACCATCTAGTTTAAATACCAGAACTGGTAATAGGATTTTAAAATAGAATAAATATTTCTGTTAAAAATAAACTAAAACAAACTAAGTAAATACTCTGAACATGAACAATATTAATAAGTATGCTTATAAGATAATCCTAGATAGAGATACATTAAACACTGAACATATATAAATAACTATCATAACTAAGAAAATAATTGAATTATAAACGAAAATAGACAGTATGGTATAAATTATATCTAAATTAATTAGTAAGTACTATTTTCAATAAACTGGTGGAAATAAACTAAGAACATTAATACAGAAAATATAGTACTCACAGAAGGTTAATATAGTGATTATAATAATAATTTATTTATGTAAAACAAGAATATCATTTTTATTAATATAACTAGTATTCTTGTTTACTGTAAGTAAAACTTAAAACATTTTTATACTGTATCTTAGAACTACTTTAATAACTGAGTTATAAGTACAAATTTACTGACAGTGCCAAGATAAATTGAAAGAGGGATATAAACCCTATATTATTATCAGGGTATAAACAGTATATCATTTACAATTTTCTTATTAATAAGAAGATTAAATTATAAACTAGATAATAACACTTATTTTCAGTATACAAATCAAATGTTTATCTGTGCAAGAAGAAAAGACAAAAGTACAGAATGCTTTGCAGTCAAGCTTAATTGCGTACTGTAAACTACATCAGTAACCTTAATGTTACAGTCACCTTCTTAACTTAATTTTCTTTTTACATTAAAAAGAAATAAGAACAGTATTATTATCCTTCATTACAATTTAGGGTTAAACCCTATAAAATCCATTTTATTTACAAGTAAATTAACGAATGGTAAAACTAACAGTATTTTACTCACAGTTATGTTTATAAGAATAAAAATTAAACATAATAGACATTCGAAACTTCTATAGCGTAAGCAAGTAAAGAATGCAGGAGAAGATTGCAGTAACCATTTACGGGTATAATAACCCAGGGTAAACACCCTAATCTTTACAAAATACGCAAATGTATTGACTGCAAATAAAAGCCAGTGCAGTAGTATTACTCACGGCAGTAACAAAATTTTACACGAAGGCTTACAGCCTGTCCAGTATATAAACACAATAATAATTACAAACGAGTTTTTACACACACGGTCGAAGCCGGAGAGCTATGCATGAGAGCTAGGGTATTAACCCACGATTGCATAACATCAAACAAACAACCAACAGCCATGAGGGTAAAAAACGGCCACAGCAACCAACCCATCGAAATCCCTTAAGGATTCACACAAAGTGGACAAGCCGTGGAGAGACCAGGGCTTACCGTAGCCGTAATGCCGTAACCCTCATTCCTTTGTTTGCAGAGAACGGTAGCAGGTATATTTGCAAAAACAAGTTTTACAGCCGACTGTTAGTTACTTTAATAATGTAAAAGAAATGTAATAATATAAATATTAGCTTGACATTAAAGAAAACGATTATATCTGGTTACCTTAACAGTGGAAAATCCGACACAATGATGCCGCGACCAGCTTGAGGAAGGAACCTGCCAAACGATGGCAGAGGAGCGACGTTGATAACACTCTCCACACTAACAGCAAAAGAAACCCCAGCAAATCGATGGACAGGGAAAAACCCTACGGCTACAACATTCTATCTTGGTAAAAAACACATAGTTTGCAGACAGCATAAGCCACGCTAGATGGAGGAGGAATCAGTCTCATTGGAACGAAGAAAGGTAAAGACTACCACTATTCAGAGCTCAAGTTAAACAATGGAGGTATCGCAGAGACAATCAGCAATTTATTCCACACCATAACCTCCTCACACAGTGCATTAGATGGGCTAACGAAGAGCTGGAGCAGCAGGAAGAATGATAGCAGACAACGCGACGACAAAATGGACCAAGAGGGTTTGCAGAGCGGCCAAAGGCCGGAGACAAAGGAGAATGACGACTAGGGTTGGGTCAACTATTTTTAAAATTCCAATGCATGGCCAAGAAGAGACCATGTATACTTTTAATACTCTGCATGCAGTGGGTATGAGTTCTAAAGTCCCACGACAAGATCACTATTGATTGATTTTGCAAATGAAATCATAGCGTGGAGATCCCTTAAAGTTCGATATACCATAGTATCACCTGTGATTTAATTCAACCACGTAACATTAGAACAATGCTCATAAAACTTTGTATGATAAATATTGTTCATTGTTAATCTCGTATACATTGGTATGGAGATTTGTTTGAGTTACAAGGTGTTATAAGAGTAGTGGAATAAGGTTATGGCATAGATGTTTATAAACCCATAACTATATTGTCTTTTGCCTAGTCTTTAAATGAAGGTAAGAGACATAACATTTCCTTAAAGTCTATAGCTGGTGGTAATTAATCTATGTAATCCCTTAATCTTGGTTTTGAATTAATCTAATCCATAGCCTTGATTTTGCTAATAGATTATTAACCTCTTAGTAGTATTAGAATCCTTGTAGTGACTTTTAGACTTTTGTCATTCCTAAGCTCCAAATTTATTAGAGATTTTATAAGTTAATATGTGATAGGAAGCGTGGATATAATAACCTCTAGTGTTTGACAGTATAGTCTTGAAAACTCATAAAGGAATTTTAATTATGATAAGTCTAGGATTGATTCTAAAGGAGAATTGGTTTCTATTCAAATGTCAATTTGGAAATAGAGTAGCATTCCAAAACAGTGCAAACCCTTAAACTATTAAAAGAATACTTGTATCAAACAATAAACTTGTACATTCTTAAAGTAAGGAAAAGTATAGGACGAAATTTGTAATATCTAATCCTTTACAACTACAGTTGCAAATCTGAATGTATTGCAATCTAAGCATGGCATGTTACAGTAACGATGAATAATAGATGTAGACCTCTGATGTTGTGATTTTTCTACCATGCTAGCTGTTTAAATAAAGAAACAATTATTACTTTCTTACTTTCACCTTCTGTATGAACATTAAATGGTTTCATTCTCTGAAGAATTGTTAAACTCTATTTTCTGGATAAAGAAGTTAACTGCCATCTTTATGAGTAGAATTTCAATTCTCTACCATTAGATCTCAAAAGAAACTTAGTAAAATTTTACCTGTAGAAGCATGGTAAATCTGACTAGCATGTATGTGCTTTCACTAAATAAATTATATATAGCAAATCGTATTGTAAACTTCCGAGACTTGTTAACTGCGACCCGTACACCTTACCTGTTTACCTGTAATAGAAGAAAACCGCTGCATTAGCTCGAAATCTAAGTAAGCCCAGTCCTTCATGACAAATCCACCTTGTGTTGCAAGCAGAAAAACAATCAGTAACTTAAAAGAATTACTCTTTAAGTTAAGTATAATTAAAGGATCGTTCAGTTACAATTCTAGTAACATAAAACTAATCAAACAGTTGCTGACTTCATTTAATGAAGTTATATGCTATTTTAAAAAATTTTAATTTTTTTCGAAATTTATGGGGTTCTGACATGTGGTATCAGAGCCAGGTTCAAATACTAGGCCTTGATGTGGCCCCACTAGTTTCCACAGAATAGTAAAAAAAAAATGTACTAACTTGTAATTTTTTTTTTTTTTGTGAAAAGCAGAAAATTTATTTTTCTAAATCTAACAGACAGGTATGGAGAAGTTAGGAGAATATGCTGAGGAGGAGTCTCCAAACACTGAAACAAGACCGATGTCTAAAGAGCCTGTGTTAGAAGATATGATTGCTCATTCTTCAGAGCTAATACAGACTATAAAGGATTTAAAGACTGAAATGGAATCAGTCAAGAAGGATAACGAAATGATATTGAAGACTCAGGAGGAGTTAAACCAAATCTTGATAGAAAAATTCCAGACAGAAGGGAGGAGTAAAAGATCTGAATCTAAGGAAGCTAGTCATCAGAAATGATCTAAAAAGATGAAACTGGCTAAGGCTGAGAGCAGCTCATCATCTGAAGGGCTCAGGGAACAACAAAGCTACTACACTAGTAGTGATAGTAGTGAGGTTGAGTTGTATAGCAGAAAGAAAAAGTACAGGCCATACGAAGAGATTTCTGGGGAGCTCAAAAAAATAAAGCCCCCGACTTTCAACGGAGAGACTGAAAAAGGGGAAGAGGCAGAGTCCTGGTTATCCGGGATGAAGAAATATTTTCAGATATACAACTATTCAAATCAGCTGAAGGCGAGAATGGCCATCTATAATCTTTCTGGAAAGGCAGATATATGGTGGCAAGATTTGAAAAGAGTCAAGGGAATCAAAGAAAAAGAAGTCAATTGGAGTACTTTTAAAAGATACTTCAAGAAGAAATTTCTGTCCGAACAATACTATGAAGAAAGGGTGAAAGAATTTTATGAGTTAAAGTTAGGATCCATGACTATGAAGGACTTAAACAGTAAATTCTTAAGTCTATTAAGGTATGTGCTGTATTTAGTTGATGAGAAACCTAAAGTACAGCGGTTTCTCAGCTGTCTGCCCTATCATATAAAGGACAGAATCGAATATGATAACCCCAAAACTCTGGAAGAAGCCATGCGGAAGGCTAATTTCTGTTTTGAATAGAGCAAAAAGAAAGAAGGAATAGCCAACTGGAAGGCTAAAAAGAACAGTAATCATCCTGAGTTCAAGAAAAAAGAGTTTGTACCCCAGAAAATTTTTAGAAATAATAAGAACAGAAATCATTCTAATGGTAAGAACTTCCAGGGAAACAGAAATGGTGCTCCTAATAATTCCAATAATTCCAATAACTTCAAGGGCAAGGAAGCTTCAAACAATCATGGAAATTTCACTAAGAATTTTGAACGGAAGGAGCCTGTTAAGTGCTGGGAGTGCAATGGCCCGCACTATGCTTCAGTCTGCCCAAATCGGAAGAAGCCAAACAACAATATTCATACTATACAAGATGAAATGACTGTTGGAGATTTTGCAAGGACTATGCCCCGAATCAATGCAGCGTTGGAGAACCGCCAAGCTGATTATCAAACTTCCATGGTGGAAGTAGAAGGTATGGTAAACCAAACCCCTGTAACTATTTTAATAGATCCAAGTGCTAGTCTTAGTTACATTTCACGTAAGATAGTAGAAAAGTGTAATTTGACTGTTGAAAATTTTGATAACTCCTGGTTAGTTCAATTAGCCACAGGGGCAAAAAGGAAGGTAACCTGTTATGTTAAGGAATGTGCTTTAGTTATGAATGACTTTAAAACTACTGTTAAGTTAAATGTTCTGCCACTTGGCTCGTATGACTTATTGATTGGTATGGATTGGTTAGAACAGCACAAAGTAGTTTTAAACTGTTTTGATAAAACATTTACGTGTGAAAATAATAATGAACCACCAGTAACAGTTAAGGGTGTTCCTAGGAAAACTGTAGGCAGATTTCTGCCTTACAACTCAAAAGAGCAGTCAGGAAATGGTGCAAGGCCTATGCTGTAACTATTACAGATGAGGCAAATAAATTTGAAAAAGATAAAATAATAATAGAGGATATTCCCGTGTTAAACGAATTTACTGATGTTTTTCCGAAGGAAATTCCAGGATTACCTCCTAGAAGGGAACTGGATTTCACTATTGAGCTGGTACCAGGTGTTGTACCTAGCTCGAAAGCTCCATATCGTATGAATATTTTATA
>LPNX011097717.1:82743-104786 GCA_001517045.1 Pseudotsuga menziesii | reverse complement strand
GATGACATCTTAATTTATTCTAAAAATGAAGCGGAACATAAGGAACACTTACGGATAGTCTTACAAGAGCTACGAGAGCAACAGCTCTTTGCGAAGTTCAGCAAGTGTGATTTCTTTAAGGACGAAATCCAGTACTTAGGTCACGTAGTGACTAAGGAAGGGATTTCAGTGGATCCTGAAAAGATTCAGGCAATCGAAGATTGGCTAGTTCCAAAAGACGTAACAGATGTTAGGTCCTTCATGGGAATTACCGGTTACTACCGGAGATTCATTGAAGGTTTTTCAAAAATAGATAATCCAATCACTTCCTTGCAAAAGAAAGGCAATGAATTTGATTGGAACTTAAAATGTGAAGAAAGTTTTAAGAAATTAAAAACCCTGTTAACAACTGCGCCTATTCTGAGAATCGCAGATCCTAATAAGGATTTTGTGGTATGCACCGATGCTTGTAATGATGGTTTAGGTGGAGTGCTGACTCAAGATGGGCATGTCATTGCCTATGAGTCCAGGAAGTTAAAGATCCACGAAAAGAATTATGCCACTTATGATTTGGAACTTGCTGCTGTTATTCATGCCTTAAAAATGTGGCGGCACCACTTAATAGGCAGAAAGTTTACTTTAATGACTGATAATAAGGGTCTGAAATACCTTTTAGATCAGCCCAACTTAAATGCAAGGCAAGCAAGATGGTTAGCCTTCTTAAGTGAATACAATTTCGAAATTCAGCACATAAAAGGAAAAGAAAATAAGGTGGTTGATGCTTTGAGCAGGAATGCAAAGATGAATTTTACAGCAACAATCAGTACTTATGCTTCTGATTTAAATGAACAGCTGACTGAAGGGATAAAATTGGATGAAATTTATCATAAATTACAGGTTATAGCTAAAGAAGAACCTACAGAAAGTTTAATAAAAGGTTATAGCCTAAATAAAGATGGATTTTTATTGTTTAAGGACAGATTGTATGTACCTAATGTGCCTAAGGTTAAATTGCTAATTCTGGATGAAGTTCATAAAACCCCTTACTCAGGGCATCCAGACTACCAAAAGACGGTCACCATGTTAAGAAAAGAATATTTCTGGCCTAATATGAAATCTGAAGTAGCTGAGTATATAGCTAGATGTTTGGACTGTCAACAAGTGAAAACAGAACACCAACATCCAGCTGGTTTATTGCAACCCTTGCCTATTCCTAATTGGAAGTGGGAGATAATCAGCTTAGATTTCATTACTGGATTACCCAGAAATCAGAATCAGAACGATTCAATTATGGTGGTGGTGGACAAGTTAAGTAAAGTAGCACACTTCATTCCTGTCAAGACTGCCTACAAGGCTGCCAATATAGCGGATATATTTCTAAAGCATATTTTTAGTTTAGATGGAGTACCTAAGGTTATTATTTCAGACAGAGATCCTAAATTCACAGGGAATTTCTGGAAATCCTTGTTTAAAGGATTAAACACAACACTGAATTTCAGCACCTCTTTCCATCCTCAGATAAACGGATAGACAGAAAGAGTGAATCAGGTGTTGGAAGATCTGTTAAGAATGTATGTTAAGGATCAGCCAGGTAAGTGGGAGGATTACTTGCATTTAGCAGAATTTGCTTATAATAATAACTATCAATCCTCAGCTAAGTTCAGCCCATTTGAAATTCTGTATGGGCGTAAATGTAACACCCCTATCTCCTGGAATAATCCAATAGATAGATTGGTGTTAGGGCCTGAATTATTGAAGGAAATGGAATAGATTGTGAAACAAGTGCAGGAAAACTTAAAGGTGGCACAGGATCGACAAAAGAGCCAAGCATATTTGAAAAGAACTCCCAAGGAGTTCCAGGTGGGTGAGCACGTGTTCATAAAGGTAAGACCAAATAAAAGCTCCCTAAAACTGGGGATTTGTGCAAAACTAGCACCACGTTACTATGGTCCGTTTGAATTTCTATCCAGAATTGGTCAAGTTGCATATCAGTTAGCGTTACCACCTAATTTGAAAGTGCATAATGTTTTCCATATTTCTGTTCTGAAAAAGTATATTCATGATACTACTCATGTAATTGATTGGAATGTTGTACAGGTGGAACCAGAAGGGGAAGTTCTGGTGGATCCGGACTGTATCCTCGGGAGGAGGGAAATTACTCTGCGGAACCGCATAATTGGACAGCTGAAGGTGCAATGGAAGCACCTTAGTCTTGAAGAAGATACTTGGAAACTGGAAAGTAAGATGCGGGAAGCATACCCGAATCTGTTCCAGGAGGTTGCAGAAGATGAAGAATAAGTAACATCGAGGACGATGTTACATTTTAAGGGGGTGTGTATGTCACATACCCCAATTTTGTAAAATTATGTAAATTGTTTTAATTCTATTCCTGAGACATTATGTTAAATTTAATGCTAAGTAGGATTGATGACTCAGCAGAGTCAACAGAATTGTAATGTAATTCAGAATATTTTTATTATTAATAAATAAATTATGGAGACAACAACATGGGAGAGCTGTTAAAAAGAGGTTACTGGTCAAACGGGTGGATGGAACTAGGTCGAAGGCAATAGACAAGTGGCAGCATCCTCAAACACTTCCTAAGTTGCAGGTGGAAACTTCCCTACATTTGGCGTCATGATCCCCCAAGAAAGTGGGATCAGAGCAGGTGGCTCATTAAATGACAGTTAACCCAAAAAAAGACCTAGGTAATCTTTTAAAAATACTCAATGAAGAGAGTTGAGGCTGCTCAGATTTTCCAGAGAGAATTCATTCAGGTGAATGTTATTCATGAAATTCATTGAGGAAAGAGGGAAAAACAATAAGGAAGTTGTCTAAGATGATTGTTGCAGTAACTTGTTTTATTACAGCTTGTTAGCTGGGAGAGCTTACTGAAAAAGTTCTGGGTTAATACTGAGTTTGAAGACCGGTATCTGACTTTGCTACACCTAGTTCCAGCCAGGGAGACCAGAGCAAGCTCGGGGGTCCTGAGGAGTCGCTGTCTGAGCATTCTCCAGGAGTTGGTAGGGAGGAACGGCCTCCCATTGTTGTTGTTGTCCACAGCTTAAACAGGTTCTGTCATTTATCTATTTATGTTTTAATGAGTATGAATGGATGAATGATATGTTTTATTTATGTGACAGAAAATTTAGCTAGTTTAGTAATGTGAATATCTCAGGTTATTAGTAGTTAATCTTTTGATGAAATTAAAGAATTATTGTGTTTTTTCACATCTGGGTTCACCAGACCGTACTCCAGCACAGTATCTCGATATTGGGAAGTAGTATCCTTCTGAACCGAGCTTCTCATTTAGTTACTTTCAGTAACTACAAGTGCCCCACAAATTCATAAGTTTATTTTCCTTCAATTCTAAAACTATTTTCTGGTACTATATCTTGTTTTTCAGAAAATTCTATTATTGAAAAAGATTAGACATAATAGTAGATTTTAGATTAGATTGTTTATAGTTTTACTATACATTACTTCCTTTCAGAATAGTATAATTATACCATCTAGTTTAAATACCAGAACTGGTAATAGGATTTTAAAATAGAATAAATCTTTCTATTAAAAATAAATTAAAACAAACTAAGTAAATACTCTGAACAATATTAATAAGTATGCTTATAAGATAATCCTCGATAGAGATAAATTGAAAGAGGGATATCAACCCTATATTATTATCAGGGTATGAACAGTATATCATTTACAATTTTTTCTTATCAATAAGAAGATTAAATTATAAACTAGATAATAACACTTATTTTTTAGTATACAAATCAAATGTTTATCTGTGCAAGAAGAAAAGACAGAAGTACAGGATGCTTTGCAGTCAAGCTTAATTGCGTACTGTAAACTAAATCAGTAACCTTAATGCTACAGTCACCTTCTTAAATTATTTTCTTTTTACATTAAAAAGAAATAAGAACAGTATTATTATCCTTCATTACAATTTAGGGTTAAACCCTATAAAATCCATTTTATTTACAAGTAAATTAACTAATGGTAAAACTAACAGTATTTTACTCACAGTTATGTTTATAAGAATAAAAATTAAACATAATAGACATTCGAAACTTCTATAGCGTAAGCAAGTAAAGAATGCAGGAGAAGATTGCAGTAACCATTTACGGGTATAATAACCCAGGGTAAACACCCTAATCTTTACAAAATACACAAATGTATTGACTGCAAATAAAAGCCAGTGCAGTAGTATTACTCACGGCAGTAACAAAATTTTACACGAAGGCTTACAGCCTGTCCAGTATATAAACACCATAATAATTACAAACGAGTTTTTACACACACGGTCGAAGCCAGAGAGCTCTGCATGAGAGCTAGGGTATTAACCCACGATTGCATAACATCAAACAAACAACCAACAGCCATGAGGGTCAAAAAGGGCCGCAACAACCAACCCATCGAAATCCCTTAAGGATTCACACAAAGTGGACAAGCGGTGGAGAGACCAGGGCTTACCGTAGCCGTAATGCCGTAACCCTCATTCCTTTGTTTGCAAAGAAGGGTAGCAGGTATATCTGTAAAAACAAGTTTTACAGTCGATTGTTAGTTACTTTAATAATGTAAAAGAAATGTAATAACATAAATATTAGCTTGACATTAAAGAAAATGATTATATCTGGTTACCTTAACAGTGGAAAATCCCACACAATGATGCCGCGACCAGCTTGAGCAAGGAACCTGCCAAACGATGGCAAAGTAGCAACGTTGATAACACTCTCCACACTAACAGCAAAAGAAACCCCAGCAAATCGATGGACATGGAAAAAACCTACGGCTACAACATTCTATCCTGGTAAACAACACATAGTCTGCAGACAGCATAAGCCACGCTACATGGAGGAGGAATCACTCTCATTGGAACGAAGAAAGGTAAAGACTACCACTATTCAGATCTCAAGTTAAACAATGGAGGTATCTCAGAGACAAGCAGCAAGTTATTCCACACCATAACCTCCTCACACAGTGCATTAGATGGGCTAACGAAGAGCTGGAGCAGCAGGAAGAATGATAGCAGACAATGCGACGACAAAATGGACCAGGAGGGTTTGCAGAGCGGCCAAAGGCCAGAGACAAAGGAGAATGACGACTAGGGTTGGGTCAACTATTTTTAAAACGCCAATGCATGGCCAAGAAGAGACCACGTATACTTTTAATACTCTGCATGCAGTGGGTATGAGTTCTAAAGTCCCACGACAAGATCACTATTGATTGATTTTGCAAACCAAATCATAGCGTGGAGATCCTTTAAAGTTTGGTATACCATAGTATCACCTACGATTTAATTCAACCATGTAACATTAGAACAATGCTCATTAAACTTTGTATGATAAATATTGTTCATTGTTAATCTCGTATATATTGGTATGGAGATTTGTTTGAGTTACAAGGTGTTATAAGAGTAGTGGAATAAGGTTATGGCATAGATGTTTATAAACCCATAACTATATTTTCTTTTGCCTAGTCTTTAAATGAAGGTAAGAGACATAACATTTCCTTAAAGTCTATAGCTGGTGGTAATTAATCTATGTAATCCCTTAATCTTGGTTTTGAATTACTCTAATCCATAGCCTTGATTTTGCTAATAGATTATTAACCTCTTGGTAGTCTTAGAATCCTTGTAGTGACTTTTAGACTTCTGTCATTCCTAAGCTCCAAATTTATTAGAGATTTTATAAGTTAATATGTGATAGGCAGCGTGGATATAATAACCTCTAGTGTTTGACAGTATAGTCTTGAAAACTCATAAAGGAATTTTAATTATGATAAGTCTAGGACTGATTCTAAAGGAGAATTGGTTTCTATTCAAATGTCTATTTGGAAATAGAGTAGCATTCCAAAACAGTGCAAACCCTTAAACTATTAAAGGAAGACTTGTATCAAACAATAAACTTGTACATGCTTAAAGTAAGGAAAAGTATAGGACGAAATTTGTAATATCTGATCCTTTACAACTACAGTTGCAAATCTGAATGTATTGCAATCTAAGCATGGCATGTTACAGTAACGATGAATAATAGATGTAGACCTCTGATGTTGTGATTTTTCTACCATGCTAGTTGTTTAAATAAAGAAACAATTATTACTTTCTTACTTTCACCTTCTGTATGAACATTAAATGGTTTCATTCTCTGAAGAATTGTTAAACTCTATTTTCTGGATAAAGAAGTTAATTGCCATCTTTATGAGTAGAATTTCAATTCTCTACCATTAGATCTCAAAAGAAACTTAGTAAAATTTTACCTGTAGAAGCATGGTAAATCCTACTAGCATGTATGTGCTTTCACTAAATAAATTATATACAACAAATCGTATTGTAAACTTCCGAGACTTGTTAACTGTGACCCGTACACCTTACCTGTTTACCTGTAATAGAAGAAAACTGCTGCATTAGCTCGAAAGCTAAGTAAGCCCAGTCCTTCATGACAAATCCACCTTGTGTTGCAAGCAGAAAAACAATCAGTAACTGAAAAGAATTACTCTTTAATTTAATTATAATTAAAGGATCATTCAGTTACAATTCTAGTAACATAAAACTAATCAAACAGTTGCTGACTGCATTTAATGAAGTTATATGCTATTTTAAAAAAATTTAAAATTTTTCGGAAATTATGGGGTTCTGACATGATCAATTCAAATCGACACTAAAGTGGGAAATTAATGATCCTGACTACCTAATGCAAATATTTCTTTAGAACAATAAAGCTAATGAACCCAAACTCAAGCTTAAGGACCCAATTCGAATTTGAAGCGAGAAAGTAGTCGAAAATGGTTAGGAGGGTGCCTTGGTTTGTGGACATGAACAATGTTGGTTAGAAAATTTTCCAATAGGTTATTGGATGGATAATTACATGAATAAGTGGTCATGTGGTACATTGAATGTGGCAAATATGGAAGGAATCAAGGGTTAGGTTACTCCCCATGGTTTTTATGCATGGTTTTGTGTTTCCCATGGGTTTTGAGTGTGGTTTTGGAGGCTAAGGAGAGAGAATAAAATGAGAGTTCATGGATCATTTGGGGGTTGGATATGGTACGAAATAAATTTTATTGAATTGCATTGGCAATTCTTAGCTTGGGTGATGTCCTCATGCTTGCCAAGAGGGTGATGGGCCCCTCATTTATTTGTATCAAGAAGTGGAGTATACAAATTCTTTCACGGAGCTTATTGAAGTTTTTTTATAGGGAGTGGTAGTCATAAAGTATCTTGGGAGAAGCATAATCCCCATTTTGGTTTCCATCTACTCATAGTGTGTTTGTAGGTTTAGAGATATTTTATATGGACTCTATTGGCTCATATGGATGTAAAATTCCATCCATGATGTAATACACTGTAACATACCTCAAATTTCAAATATAAAAACAAAATTCTATAACCATATATCTTCATCCATATCAATAAAAATTCCTAACTATTATGAGAAATACAAATAAAAAGAAACCCTGGCCATAATTAATGGTCAAATTCATCCTTTCACATTCATTTTCGTGCTTAAGGACCATTGTAATAGTCGTTCCACCCTTGACTGATCCACTATGCAACCAGAATAGTCACTTCCACACTAAATTGACTTTTTTGCCTTCCGCCTTCCGACGGAACTCAAAAATCAGAAAATCGACATATCGATAACTTCATGTGACCCCTTTCCACCTTCCACATTCCACACAATCTTTCTACACCGTTGATCCTTACGGAGTCAACTCTAACCGTCGATCTTGATTTGAAGCGGAGATTGGATCTTGGAAACTCCAAGTCCTGTTAACTAAATCTTTGTCATTTCCCTATTCCACGTTCTGCGTCGACTTTTCGACTTCCGACTGACGCCTTTCTTCCTTTCGTTGCAGACCTTGGAAGCCGAAAAATTCATGAAACGATCATTTTCTCTTTCAACTTTCCACCTTCCGCTATGCCCCTCGAAAGTCGAAAACTTCATGAAACAATCGCTTGGTATTTCGGATTTTCGCCTTTCGACTTCCTCCTTTCTGCCTTCGACTGCAGACCTCGAAAGTTGAAAAATTCATAAAATGATCACTTGGTCTTTCGGATTACTACCTTCTGACTTCTGTATTTCCTCCTTCCATTGCGGACCTCAGAATTAGGAAACTTTATGAAACGATCACTTGGTCTTTCGGATTTCCACCTTCCGACTTCCGCATTTTTGCCTTTCGATGCAGACCTCAGAAATCAGAAAACCCACTGAACAAATACCTTTCCTTTCTACCTTCCACCTTCTGACTTCCTCCTTTCTACCTTCCACTGCAGATCTTGGAAATCAGAAAAAATATCTTTTTTTCTTAACCTTTTTCCCATTTTTCGCCTCCCTCCTTCCGCAAGTGGACTCCAGGGGGAAGAAAACACCAAATTATGTTAACTTGAATTTTATACCTTCCACGTCATTGATTTCTTGTAGCTTAAATCTCGATCGTTGATCTGATTCTTTGTGAATTCCATAATGAATCCTTCATAACCAATATCAACTGTTGATCTTCTTTGCGGATAAAATCTCGACCATCGATTTATTTGATGCGAAAATCGGACTTCAGAAATTTCAAGCTCCTTTAACTATATTCTTGACTTTCGACTTCCGCATTCTGCATCTGCCTTCTCAAAAATCAAAAACTTCTGTGAAACATGGATCTAGATGTGGATTAGATCTGGAAAGTTGGTCTTCTAATATTTGTGGATCAACGTTTAACTTTGCAGATTCAACGATTTTCTAGTTGATTTGGGGGTTTAATTCACTATAAGTTAATTGTATCTAGAAACTATTTTAGTGCTTGCAATCGTGCCTTGATTTCACTGTATGAATAGGATTCGATAGCATTTAACCAACTGCGCTAACTTGCTTAAGATATTTGTACAATTTAATTACGGTTTTTATCTATGTAAAATTGTGTCATCCCCCATATTGAATAACTCAGATATAAACTATAAAAAAGCTTTATAGTTTCATTCAGAAACCTAGAATCGTAATGCAGAATTAAGGAAGAATTACATAATCAATACAAATAGGAAATACATAGTAGGAAAATACGATATCGTGTAAAATTAGAGGCTTCAATCAATTAGATGGGTATTCATTAATTTTAAATCATTCAAGCATAACAACACTGAGCTAACTGAGAACAAAACTAGTTTCTACTTCGATATTTATTAGGTCTAGGATATACAAAACATGGATAGTGGTATTCTAGAAATGCAGAAACAGTACTTCTTGGAAATATAACTACAATTTAACATTTCACATATACATCCTATTGAATCTAAAATTACTCATAAGAAACAAAGTAGGAACCTGGCACCAACGTTGGGAAAACAAAAGTGGAGAAGCTATTCCTCCCAACCAACTCCTAGAGCAACCAAATTACTTGCTCCGGAACCCTCGAGCTTGTTCGTTGAATCACAAGAGAAAAATATCTTAATGCGCCCTCTCTTGCATTACACATATGTTAATCCCCGTCGAGTGCTAGCCTCCTGTTGCTCATGGGCATACTATTAAATAGTATTTTTCCTAGGACTTGGTCATTTATGAGCCTCTTTCTCTTTAGCAACTCAACTAGGAGTGTAGACCTTATTTTTGGGGATGATGCCTCTTGCATCTTGAGTTCTCACTCACTGGTCTTTGCCACCTGTCATTTTGCTCTTGTGGGTCAACAAACACTCTTTCAACAACTATATCCACTTTTTTTTCCCTTCAACATATTTAATTAAATAGGGAATGTTTTATTACAAAATGTTTTATTCTTGACTTTCCTGTCAAAGAATAATAAAACAATAATCAAGGTATTTTCCAATAGAATAACAAATTATTAATTCAGGGGGTATTACATACACCTCCCCTTAAAAGATAACACCGTCCTTGGTGTTATAAATTTTACTTTTATTCATTCATGTCAGCCTCTTGGAATAATCCTAGATATTCCTCCTGCATATTACTTTCCAGCTCCCAAGTAGCTTCTTCCGGACTAAGGTGCTTCCATTGCACATTTACCTATTCGATCGTATGGTTCTGGAGTAAAAGTTCTCTCCTGTCGAGAATGCACTTCGGTCCCACTTGGAACTCTCCCTCTAGTTCCACTTGGATTACATTCTAGTCTTTCACATTAAAAACATCATGAACATATCTTTTCAATATAGAAATGTGAAACACATTATGTACTTTAATATTGGGTGGTAGGGATAACTGGTATGTAACTGACCCTACTTTAGCTAGAATTTCAAATGGCCCGCAATACTTGGGTGCCATTTTATTATAATTTCCCAATATCAAGGTAATTTTCTTGGGATTTACCTTTATGTATACATGATCACCCAACTTGACCTCTCTAGGAGTTCTTTTTAAGTCAGCATAACTTTTATGCATGTCCTGGGAAGCCTTCAAGTTTGGTTGTACATATTTCATGGTTCCATATATTCTAATAAATCAGGTCCTAACATTAATCTATCAAAAGGGTTGCTCCATGAGATTGGAGTATTACCCTTACGCCCATATAAAATTTCAAATGGACTCATACTTGCAGAAACTTGGAAATTATTATTATAATAAAATTCAACCAAATGTAGGTAGTATTCTCGCTTACCTAGTTTGTCCATAACATACATTCTTATCATTTCCTCTAGAACCGGTTTACTCTTTCAGTCTTCCCATCCGTTTGTGGATGATATGTAGCACTGAAATTTAACTAGGTACCCAAGCCTTTAAACAAGGCTTTCCAAAAGTTACCTGTAAACTTCACATCTCTATTCGAGACTATTGCCTTTAGTACGCCATGTAACATGAATATTTCTTTCATGAATAAGTCTGCAATATTAACACCTTTGTAGGTAGATTTGACAGGTATAAAATGAGTTGCTTTGCTTAATTTGTCAACCACAACCATGATGGAATCATGTTTTCTGAAATTCTTGGGAAATCCAGTGATGAAATCCATACTAATGGTATCCCACTTCCATTCTGGAATGAGTAGTGGCTACAACAATCTTGCGGGATGTTGATCCTCTGCTTTAACTTTCTAACATTCTAGGTAGTGAGCTAAGTGTTCAGCCACTTCCTTTTTCATGTTTGGCCAAAAGAAGTCATTTCTGATCATGGTAATCATTTTCTGATAACCCAAATGCCTTGAGTATGTCCTTTTATGTAGTTCATCCATGACTGTCAATTTAATTTCTCTTATGTTAGGTATCTACGACTTGTTTTTATACAACAATAGTCCTTGTTGGTTTAGGCTAAAGTCTGTTTTTACTTGTTCTTGTTCATTTTTAACAATCTTTTCTTTTAACCTCTCATATTCCCATTCAGAATCTCCAGTACTTAAAATATGATTTCCCAAATCAGATTCGTATTTGTTGCTTACACACAGTAGATTCACATGACAACTTAAAGAATATGCTACTTTATTTTCATTTCCCTTTATATGTTTATTTCAAAGTCATATTCGCTTAGAAAGGACAGCCATTTGGCTTGTCTTACATTCAAATTATGTTGATCAAATAGATATTTAAGGATTATGTAGTCTGACATAAGTAAAAAAAATTTCCCAATTAAGTAATGTCGCCACATTTTTAAGGCGTGAATTATAGCGGCAAGTTCTTGATCATGTGTCGCATAATTCTTCTCATGATATTTTAGTTTTCTGGATTCATAAGCTACAACACAATTGTCTTATAGTAAAATGCCTCCCAACCCTTCATTGCAAGCATCAATACATACGACGAAATCCTTGAATGGATCAACAATTTTTAAGATCGGGGCGATGTTTAATAGATGTTTTGATTTGTTAAATCATTCCTTGCACTTTTTAGTTCACTCAAAAATTTTGCCTTTCTTTTGTAAAGAAGTTATGGGGTAGGCAATCTTGGAAAAGTCCTCTATGAACTTCCTGTAGTATCCAGTGATTCCCATAAATGATATGATGCTAGATACATTTTTAGGAACCAACCATTCCATGAATTATTTTACCTTATTTGGGTCGACTGCGATTCCATCCTTGGGCACTACGTGTCCGAGGTACTGAATCTTGTCTTTGAAAAAGTCACACTTACTAAACTTTGCATAAAGTTGTTGTTCTCTTAACACTTGCAAAACTATTGTAAGATGTTCTTCGTGTTCTTGTTCATTCTTAGATTAGATTAATATGTTGTCAATGAAGACAACCACAAATTTATCTAGATAGTTACTTAATATGGTGTTCATTAAACACATGAACGCAACAGGTGTGTTTTTTAAGCCAAAGGGAATTACGGCGAACTCATAGTGATCGTAATGGGTCCTAAATGTTTTAAAAAAAATATATTCATCCTTTATTTGCACTTGATGATAACCCAACCTTAAATCTATCTTTGAAAAGATAGTTTCTCTGTGCAACTGATCAAACAGATCATCTATCCAAGGAAGTGGGTATCGGTTCTTAATAGTCATTTTATTTAGTTGCATGTAATCTATACATAATCTTAGTATACTGTCCTTCTTTTTCACAAACAAGACCAATGCTCCCCAGGGAGACGCGCTTGATTGAATGTACTTTTGTCGATTAGTTATTGTAATTGTGATTTTAGTTCTGTGGGTTTGATTATGTTCATTTGGTATGGAGATTTCGATGCTGGTACCGCTCCAGGTATCAAATGGATTGTGAATCCTATATCCCTTTTTGGAGGATGTCTAGGGGCTTCTTCCGAAAAGATATCTTCGAACTCCTTTAAAACTTGTATGTCTTCCAGTTTTGGTTTCATATCCTTTTCCTTATCATTCATTATATATACTGCGAAAATCTTACATCCTTTTCTTATTGGTCTCTTCATTTGCAAAGTAGAGATTTCTCTGATGGTTACCTTTCAATTTTATAATATTTCCATTATTCTCGGTACATGTAAATGTTTTATCAAAACAGTTTAGCAAAACTTTATGCTCTTTAAGCCAATCCACTACTATTAACATATCATAAGATCCTAAAGGAAATATATTTACATTCACATGTGTAAGGAAATTATTCAATGTTATCTTACAATTTCTAACAATACTAGTAACCTTTCTTTTTGTACCTGTGGCTAACTGTACTAGCCACGACTTATCAAAATTTTTAGGCACCAAATTGCATAAATCAACTACTCTAGGTGAAATATAACTAAGGCTTGCACCTCGATCAATTAAGATAGAGATAGGTTGATCGTTTATCATACCTTCAATTTCGACCATGGAAGTCTGGTGGTATGCTTGTCGATTTTCCATTGTAGCACAGATTTTGGGCATGCTTCTGGCCATATCCCCAACTGTAATTGCTTCCTGGATAGAATGGACATTAAACTTCTACTTCCTTGCTGGGAAATATTTAAAGTAGTGTTTCTCTCCACAATCTGAACATTTTAAGGTTTCTTTTTGTGCTAGGTTTTTATTAGGAACAGTTGAGGGTACTACACAATATTGAGATTTAAAACCCTTGTAATTATTACCTTGATACCCTCTATGATTATATCCCATGTTTTTATGGAACTTATTTTTTTTTCTTTTAGAATCAAAATTATTTGGCCTTTGATTTTTCCAAGCTGGTATACTTTCTCTTTTATTCTTGTTTTGGTCATAATAGAAGTTGGCCTTCCTCATCGCTTCCTCCAATATATTTGGATTATCATATTCAATCCATTCTTTAAACATGAGGAGAATCCAACTAAGGAAATGTTGTATCTTTGGATTCTCATCAATTATGTAGGGGACATAGTGAAGCAAGCTTAAGAACTTACTACATAGTTCTTTCATTGTCGTGGCCCCTAACCTTAGTTCATAAAACTCCTTGGATTTTTCTTCATAATACTGTTCAGATAAATATTTTCTTATAAACAACTTCTTCAAAGTTTTCCAGGTTACATACCTTTCTCTTATACCCTTAACTTTCTTTATATCTTGCCACCATATATCTTTCTTTCTGGTCATATTATAAATAGCCATTTTTTCTTTCAACTCATCTGAGTAATTATATATCTGGAAGTACTTTTTCATGCCAAACAACCCGGCCTCTTCCTCCTCGCCTTTCTCAATTTCCCTGTTAAACATGGGTGGTTTATTTTTTTTGAACTCCCCAGAGATTTCCTCATAGGGTCAGTACTTTTTCTTCTTTTTATTTTTGTCACTCCTTTCTCTTGAGTCTTGAGTTTTTCTGTGATGTTTAACTGGCTCTTCACTTGAACTGTTAGGGTTATGGCTGGAAACTTCCATTTTCCTACCCTTACGTTTATCATACGGGGCAGTTTTAGGAAGTTCCTGATCGAAATCCTTACTTTTATCTTTTTCTTCTTTATAGAATTTTGCTAATAAGATAGTGTTCAGTTCTTCTTGAGCCTTCAGAATCCACTCATTATCTTCCTTAACCTTTCTTAATTCAAATCTTAATTCATTCATAGTCATTTTTAATTAATACTGATTTTCTTGACTTTGATTTAGATCTACCTAGAACTCTCCATCCCTTAGATTACCCTCTTCATTTAAAGGTTATTCTGGGTGATGTTCCTCTTCTGCAGACATTCCCACATCTGCCATATCTCCTGCAAAATATATTTGTACTTCTCTTTTCTGTGTAAGAGAATTTTCAAGACAAAATAAACATGAGTTATTTTGTTGTTTTCTATAAAAATTTTGTGTTGAGCTTATTCAGACCTAGTGCTAAAACCATGCTCTAATACCATATGCAACATACCTCAAATTTCAAACATAATTTTTTTTCTATAACCATATATCTTCAGCCATATTAATAAAAAATCCTAACTGTTATGAGAAATACAAATAAAAAGAAACCTTGGCCATAATTAATGGTCAAATTCATCCTTGCAGATTCATTTTCAAGCTTAAGGACCACTGTAACAGTTGTTACGCCCTTGATAGATCCACTTTGCAACCAGAATAGTAATTTCTGCACTAAATTGTCTTTTCTTCCTTTCGCCTTCCAGCGAAACTTAGAAATCGGAAAATCATCTTTTTTCCTTAACCTTTTTCCCATTTTTCGCCTACTTCCTTCCGCTTTCCGCATGAAGACTCCTAGGTGTGGAAAACACCAAATTTCGTTCAGTTGGATTGTATACCTTTTGTGTCATTGATTTCTTGTGGCTTAAGTCTCAGCCGTTGATATGATTTTTTGCGGATTCCACAATGAATCCTTCATAACCAATATCGTTCATTGATCTTATTTGCGGATAAAATATTGACCATCGATTTATTTGATGCAAAAATTGGACTTCAAAAACTTCAAGCTTCGTTAACTTAATTCATGACTTTCTGCTTTTGCATTCTGCATCTTCCTTCTCAGAAATTGGAAACTTTTGTGAACCGTCAATCTAGGTGCGGATTAGATATGGACCATTGATCTTCTAATATTTTTGGGTCAATGTTTAACTTTGCGGATTCAACGGGTTTCTAGTTGATTAATGAAGAATTAAGGAAGAATTACAGAATCAATACATATAGGAAATACACAGTAGGAACATCCGATACTGTGTAAAAATAGAGGATTCAATCCATTAGATGCAGATTCATAAATTCTAAATCATTCAAGCATAACAACAGTGAGCTAATTGAGAATGGAACTAGATTCTACTTCGATATTTATTAGATCCAGGATATACAAAACATGGATAATGGTATTCCATAAATGCATAAATAGTACTGCCTAGGAATATAGCTGCAATTTAATATTTCGCATATACATCCTACTGCATCTAAATTTTTTCATAAGAAACAGAGTAGGAACCTGGCACCAACGCTGGGAAAACAGAAGTGGCCCAAGTTGCTCCTCCCAACCAACTCCTAGAGCAACCAAATTACTTGCTTCAGAACCCCGGAGCCCATTCGCTGAACCCCAAGAGAAAAATATCTTAATGCACCCTCTCTTGCATTACACAGATGTTAATCCTCATCCAATTCTAGCCTTCAGCTGCTCATGGACATACTATTAAATAGTATTTTTCCTAGGACTTGGTCATTTATGAGTCTCCTTCTCTTTAGAAACTCAACTAGGAGTGCAGAACCGATTTTTGGGGATGATGCCTCCTACATCTTGAGTTCTCCCTCAGTGGTCTTTTCTACTTGTCATTTTCCTCTTGTGGTTCAACAAACACTCTTTCAACATATATATCCACTTTTGTTTCCCTTCACCATATTTTATTAAATAGGGAATGTTTTATTACCAGATGTTTTATTCTTGAATTTCTTGTCAAAGAATAATAAAATAATAATCAAGGTATTTTCCAATAGAATAGCAAATTATTAAGTCAGGGGGTGTTACATACACTTTTTGATATTATCTGATAATAAAAAATCCTAACTTTGTTCTACATAAATTAGTTTTGTATTTTTATGTTTATGAATCTATGCTCAACGTGTGTGAATTCTGACCAGTTTTCATAATTCTCCTTAAAAAGTGTCTTATACTTGTCCATTTGAAAATATGAAACCATATTTGGAAACTAGACATAAAAATTAGTTCGGACCCCACCTTCATATTGGAATTTTGAGTGGATCTACTAGTGTTTGATTCTAGCTGTAAACAAGGTAACTGCACAATCGCAAATTGGGAAATATCACTCCTAGGGATCCAATTGAAAAAATTGACCTATGCAAATTTTTGTAGACATTTTTACTATAGTACCTATCATAACATAGACCATATTATACCTATTCCATAAACCTTCCCTAAGTTCCAGATCCTTCGACCTATCTGGAAGTCAATTCTTAATGTTTCTCTCTTTGATCTAATGGAAAGGATCTAGTTTGCATATGCTAATGTACCCAAGAATCCTTGGAGTAGAATTCAGTAGTAGCTGATTTTGAAACATAAATGGTCTCAATATGTTGTGCATGTTAGAATTATTAATCCTCCCTTGGTCAAATATCTATTAGATTAATTTAGCCTAACTTAGGAACCTTAATTAATTATTTGGGTCCACTAGTACCATTGAGTCAACTTGGCCTAATGGGGCCACATGTACCAGTCACTAGAGTGTGGGGAACACTCCTAGGGGTTAACTACCACTTACTACATGTGCATGCATCAATTTGGGTGCCTCTTAGACCAATCCCTACATTTTAGGAGCCACTGGGAGTCTTGACACCAACCTCCATCAATTAGTTGGAGTTGGAACTAGTTAGTCTTAGTTATCTTCCAGTTACTTTTAGTTAGATCATAATCAGTTAGCTAGTGCTAGTTATGCATGGCTAATGCATGGTTGCATGTGGAGTAGGCGCATTTTCCCACCTAGCACACTCAGTTGCACTGAGTTAATTAGTTATCACCGATTGTATGAGTTGTTGGACATCTGGGAGTTGATGCTTTGGACTCCGATATTGATTGAGACACCATGAGTTAACTAGTCAGTTAGGTACCATCACATCTAGCTGGTAGATTCGAATTCCTCCCTAATGGATTCAAATTCTTCCTATTTGTAAACTATTGTAACACCGGATTAATAAATGTGAATGATACTGTAAATTCTTGAGCTACACTCATCTGTTTCCTGTGTGGTTTGTTTTGTTCAGTTTGTATCTTCATAATCCTTTTACTACAAATATTATTCAGAACTAATTGCTTGAAGATCTAAATGGCACAACAATTGTAATAGTGCAAAGAATCCTTGAACTAGTGTATCCACTATAATCCATCATTACGTTAGTTTCTTTCTTGTCCCATTGAGTTAGTGTGTCTAGTCCTTTGTTGTTATTGGCTTAGGTACATCACAGTGGTATCAGAGCTTATCTACTTTGGTTGAGTTTGATTTGGTGTTCCTATATTCTGATTTAGGTACATAACAACCACTTTATCTTCCACACCCTTCCTCTTTTGTATAGCTTCTTATTATCTATGTAAATATTTTCTCTTAACAAGGATTTTGTTCAACCTTCTATTGGTATTTTCACATTCCTTTATCGGCACACAATTTTCCTATGTAAGTTGCTTGTTCAATTATTTTAACTTCTTGACCTTTTCCTCTTTTAGTTGAGGTGAAATGCCAGGTTCCTATTCTATTATCTATTTTTTGTGCGTATCCTCCTTGGACTTAGAGACTTCACTATTTGAGAATGACAGGTTCAAAACATTCTTCTCATGACTTTGAAAAGGTGAAGAAAAATGACCTTCTGTGACAACTTCTAGTGCATCAAGGATGATTTCATCCATTATATTTGGGCTATATGATCCAGGATCTTTTAATTATGCAGTATGGCTGGATATTTCTGGTTTGGACACTTGTTTAAGCCTCTTTGACCTTGAACTTCTCCTATTCAAAGCATCAAGGACTAATTTAGGAATATCTGGCTCTTCTTATTTTTCTTCATTCTCTGGTAATGATTTATCTAAGGCATCGTCATCTATGTTGATCACAATGTTCTTATTTAGATATGGATCCATGATTCCCTTTCAGTTCAACTCGATTTTATAAGTTAAGCCAGTGTGTGGTCTCTTGGGTACATAATCTTGGTGTGGCTTTTGCTTAAATTATCTAGACAAATTCTTGGACCTCTTCTTAACAAATGTGTGGCTAGGAGTATTTGTAATGTCTTGAATTTGACAATCATTCATAGTTTTAACTAATGCTTTCTTAATAGATGAATCTATCATTGTAAACCTTCTTTTTTTCCTTCCATATACCCCTTTAACTTTATGGGATGAAGTCTTCTGCTCTGGAATAGATTCTATGTTTTCCTTTGATGTATCTGCTTCCTCAAAGATACTTCTTGATGTGACTGTGTAACCTTGTAAATATATACCTACTAACTACTTATTTAAGCAAAAACAATTCAAGCAAAATAGAAATTATGACTCAATCATGAATAATCCATGCATGAATTTGACAAGGCTTACAGGTTGCAGCTAGAAGGAAGGCCATTACTCCTAATGTTAATTATGTTTATTTGATATTGAATGGCATACTTTAGGGCATTTATGTGTCTATCTAGAAATTTCTCTTGAATCTTTGTCATTATTCCTAGACATAATTGAAAATTTATAAAACTCGTTTGTATACTCTTTACAATGATCTCATTTTTCCTAAGGTTGTGTAGCTTCTTAAAAAAAAATGTTGTGTAGTTGACAAGTAAAGTTTACCTTTGATTTTAGCCATCATTTTGTCTCAAGTCTTGATTTTTTATTTTCTTTTCCTTTGAATTTCCCGTTGCATAATGTTAAACCATAAGAATGCATGTCCTTTCATCTTCATGTATGGCATATTCATTCCATTAGGGTCTTTTAGTTTCTCCGCGTTAAAGAATTTTTCCATGTCTCTAATCAAGTCAATTATATCTTTTTGGTTAAAACTCCTTACATGAGTAGGTGTCTCCATTTTTTGTTTTCCCTTCATATCTTCCAAGACTTTAATATTTCTCTATTCAAAGGATTCAATTTTCTTATTCTTCATATAGAATTTTAGTTTCCAATTCTTCAAAAAATCACATCATGGGTTTACCACAACTTCTCTTCTTTGAGTTGATTCTATAGCTTCCAATTTGCCTTGAATGGTTCTTGGTGTTTCAAGGGTTACATCATTTTCACCACATCCAAATTACTTTATGTCTGTCCATAGCATGCATTCTCCTCTCATGTTAGCCATTATGCTGCTTCTACAGAAATTCCCTTTCTTATAGTTCTACCCAATAAAATCTCCTTGATGGGACAAAAATTTCTCCAAAAAAAATTCTACCCAACACTCTCCTTAGATGGAATTGTTCTCTTTCAACAAGATAAAACTACTCTAATACCAAACTTGATATATCAAATTGTAAGTAACTAAAAAATAAAACATACAATAAGGTTGCAATTTAGAAATTGCAACTTAGAGCACATAATGAAAATAAGCATTCACATAAAATTTTAATTTAAGTAAACAAAAAACACACACATAGAAAACCATTAAAATTCAGCCTCAAATTTACATCATTTCTCATAAAATTATAATTCATAAGATACATGCCTCAAAGCCTTCAACCATAAAAAAAATGATCGACAACCCTTTAATATGAGTCTTAGACAAGCATTACAGTTCCTCCAAATTTTACAAAATCACAATTCACTTGATCCCTCTATGCATCTTCAATCGGACCCACTTCATTGAGAAGTTTTCTTTTCTATGCCCCTTATTTTCTTCCATTAGGAGCATCTCTTTGAGATGCTCTCCTCTTCTTCATTTTCTTGCAGACCAAAAGAACTCAAATGTGTTGGCTTCATAAATTTATTGTGCTTCATATTTCAATATCCCATTAATCAAATGAAGTGGCTTTATTTGAGATGATGCATGACACATCCCTTAGTCATGTACAACTCAAAAATTATCCCAAAATTATAAGTATCTCCCTACTTAAACCATTATTTGTTTAACGCTTGAATGGGCCATATGATTGTAAGATAGAACAAGGGACATAGGAGGTTAAGTTGCAAAACTAAAAGGAAAGGAATCTTGAAATTAATCCTAGTGGTAGATGGATTAAATCAATGGTTTGTGATGCATATTGAATTTTCTCAACATCCCCTCCACCAAAACTCAAATATGAAATACCATAGTGAAATATTAATCATTCATGGCAAACAATGGCTACTCTGTGGACATTAAGGCTGAAATTAGGGTTTTCACTCATGCAAATCTCCCAAAATTGACGTTGATCGATACATTAATAGTAAATTAACATTAGCAATTGAAAGGATAGAGCATGGTGATATGGGTTCTTGCATCAACTTACATGAGTGACATAGGGGCTAGGAATTTTGTGGCCGTGGTTAACAATGGCATAGAGAGTGCAGACACGAGGCCTATGATATGTAGAGGTTTGTTAGAGGTCTAAGTGATTAAGAAATAGTGAAGAGTTAGGTGAGTATGAGAGCTTTTTGGTTGAGATAATTGTTGATATTTTCACTTTGAAGAATGAGTATGAGCATGACACTATAGCTTGTAGATAAGATGGAAATGAAGTATCATATTAGGCTCATGGAAAATAGTGTGAAGGTCCTTTGTATGAGTATGTATGACACTTGAGCTTGTAGATAAAATAGAAATGGAGTATCATATTAGGTTCATGGAAAATAGTGTAAAGGTCGTGTGCATGTAGGAGTGATAAAAAAAATGATCAATAAGAACAATTAAATGAAAGTTTAATGCAGGGCGATATTATAAATAATCACGGTACATTAACATAACAAGACCTCAAATATCTATTATATATATAGATAATCTGAAATTAAAAAAAATTCAAAACTTTGGTTAAATGTACACATCATGTCATCAATGCTGACTAATAAAAATCATTAGATCTTACCTCAATATACCATACACAGTATTTATTTTAACCAACAATAAAGTAATTTTGTTTGCTTGTGTGAGTGTGACTTAGACTCAATGTCAAACATCTTTTTGAGGGGATTCGAGCATAAAAAGATGAAATGGATTAACTTATTAATTTAAGAAAGACAATCGTTTCAAAAAATAGAATGAATTAATATATATAGATAATATAGATTATTTGGTTAAATTTGAATTTATTAAAATTGAAACAATTAAAAATAAATTTATCATTTTTTATTATAAACATAGATTACTTTTATAATTTAGAGTTAAAGGTTATTCTGATGACAATTTACAGATTTAGAAGATGGTATAAATTATTTTGTTAAATTATACTCACTAAATAAGCCATCTTTTCACTTTAAAAAAAAAATATTTTTTATAAAAAAAACATTATGTAAATATCAAAATCAAAAGTAAACATAGAACGAAATAAATTAATTTTGTCAATTTTCTTTACGATCCTTTTTTTTGAGCCGAAATTTTGATTGTACTTTTCTCTAAGATCTTATCATGAAACGAAAATTCTCATTATACTTTTAAAACCATGATAATAAAATGCTCGGCGAAGATAGATCCTTTGTTGGTGGGGAATCCTTTTTTTTTCAGTCGAAAAAAATGCATTCCTTGGTATTCAATGAATCAAAGGAACTTTTTACATCTTCAAGTAATCCACAAATACTGTTCATGTACAGCAGAAAGTTCATGTACAGCAGATATAATATACTGTCCTACCTATGTA
>LPNX011097717.1:0-76783 GCA_001517045.1 Pseudotsuga menziesii | reverse complement strand
TACCTGTCACAAGGAAGTAACCAGCATGGGTGGATAAAGCATTCGACAGTCAGAGCACGCGCATTCAGGCGTCAAAAAGTCCACCGTCCCGGCACTATATTGACAGAGGCCCCGCCACCTTCATCCAATTATAAGGGCTGACCTCGCTATCCACCAGCAAGTCCCGGCCGAACCCTAATACATCGAAAGAAACGTTACAGCAAAACCCGGGACCGGTACCTAAACGACCGGCTCAAAAAATAAACCCTGCAGCCGACAGCGACCTGGCACATGTAGGTTCCGGCAAGGGTTACGCGACATCCGACACCGAGCACGAGCAAATCTTATGGAGGTCACGTGATTCAGCGCCGACCCATATATCAGCGTCCATAGTACACCATAAAAAGGGTAGGGTTAATCTTCAGCGACAAAAGTTTCACAGTCCCGGCAAATAGTAAACGGACCACCCGTCACCTTCAATATACCAGCACGAAACAGGCCTCAGCGGTCCATCAATGGTGGTTTCTGGTGATTATCCCATAAACCCTAGTCGCCATCGTATTCGCCATCGCCCGGGCTTCAACCTTATTTCAAAAGCCCTATGTATGCATAGACCATGAGCTATCAAGCAAAAAGCATTATCACTTTAACAATAACAGAGAAATTTTTTGTTTTTAATAAACAATAGTTCAATTTTGTCCGCGTTTGTTAACATCGATTGCATGAATTTCAACGATCCGATTTTTCGGGCGGTACTGTATAGTGGGTCTTCAAGCTCCCACTACAAGATAGAATCTAGATATGAGAAAATATTTTGTTGAGTTTGAAAATCCAAAATTAGTGTGGAATATGATATGCCATTTTACCTACTCCAATTTCTTTATTAAATCTTTATGATCTGCCATTTGACCTACTACAATTTCCATAATCTCTCGTTTCATTCTACCGGAAAAGGAATTATTGAATGGAATATGGATTTTATATATACAGTAAAAGATCGAGGATAGATGTGAAAACCNTACTACAATTTCCATAATCTCTCGTTTCATTCTACCGGAAAAGGAATTATTGAATGGAATATGGATTTTATATATACAGTAAAAGATCGAGGATAGATGTGAAACCCNTCTGATCCAAGGAGGGACTCAAGAAATCAGTAAATATGATGGTCCACAGAAACCTGTAAGTGTCTCACAAAACTGGAGAGATATTCAGAAGTAAAAAAGTGTANGCTTCTGGCTAATATGGGTTTACAAGCCGTTATAAAATAAAAGGTCATCTCTACAGTGTCATAAGATTTTCTGGTTGGCTTCACAGCTATGGGCTATTGGATTTTGATAATTTATATTTTCTACGAAATGAAAGGCATTACAAATTTCAGTCATCGTACACTATCTCGCCGATAAGTAATGCGTGGATGAATGTATATTATCTGAATTGTTGCCAGGGGACAGAAATCTTGAATTAGGGTTCATTCTGTTCGCTATGGCAAACTGAAAATTCTCGTGAAGAGGCAGATCCGGAACCTCCTTCTCTCCTTCCAGCATCTGCACTACCGCCCTCATTGAAGGTCTGCAATGGGCATCCTCTTGGATGCACAGAAAACCGACCTTCAATACTCTGATCGCTTGCTCTCTATCAAAATCATAATCACCCGCAAGTCTCGAATCTATAACCTCCGTCTCTCTGCCTACAACAGCCATTGAGAGCGCCCAAGCAGGGAAGTAACACTTAGCAGACTCAGCCCGCTTAGCGTAGTTCTTGCGCCCTCCGATAATCTCGAGAACCACCATTCCAAAGCTGTAAACATCGCTCTTCTCAGTGATCGCGCATTCGAGAAGCCACTCCGGAGCGAGGTAACCGGGAGTGCCTCTCATCGTGGTCACCACGCCGCTATCTTTCCGGCTCATGAGCGTCGCCATGCCGAAGTCGGAGACCTTGGCCACGAAATTCTCGTCGAGAAGAATGTTCTGAGGCTTCACATCCAGATGAATGATCTTATATCGGCATTCCTGGTGTAAGTAGGCCAGGCCGCGAGCTGTGCCCAATACGATATTGAACCTAATGGGCCAAGTCAGGAAGCTTATCTTGCTCTCGTCGAAGAGCCATCGGTCCAAGGAGCCGTTCGGCATGTGTTCGTAGACCAGGATCTTGTGAGATCCCTGCGCGCAGAAGCCAAGCAGTTGCACCAGATTCCAGTGATGAATTATGCCCAATATGGCAACCTCTGAGTAAAATTCCTTCTCGCCTTGCCTTGCGATCTCCAGTCTCTTCACAGCTACCATCGTCCCATCTTCAAGCACGCCCTCGAACACTGTTCCGAACCCGCCGGATCCCAGCACCTTTCCAAAACTGTTTGTCAGCGTCCGAATTTCCTTGAACGAGAATTTTCTCGCCGTCACATCGGGAATACTGTACATAGCTATACCCGAATGTTCTGTTCCGAAATTACCAGATTCTGGTTTCGGCCTTCGGCAAGCCCTGCAAGGATGAAAGAAAATCAAAACCACTGTAGTTACGAGGAAACCTAGTCCGATCACCCCAATTACTATTTTGTAGGAATTACTGCCATGATTTGAAGCCTTTGAATTCTTGATTATATCCGTGCTTTGCACTTTGATGAAAACAAAATTGCTGTCTTTCGAGGTCTCTGCAAGTGTCCCGATCTGAGACGAAATGACGAAGCAAGATTTGGATTCGTTCACATAGAACGAAGCTGTGCACGAACAATTTTTTAAGCAGTAGTCTGAACATTTTTCCATTGTAGACATATTAAGAGGAACGGCATACCGGTTACGATAGTATTCCATTCCTGCAAGAGAAAACATCTGCCAGCTGCTTCCATTAACGTTGGCGCAGCTGGGTTTCACAGATAATTGACAGCCTGATCCATTGGAATTGGATTCACTTCCGATGTGATGCGTACCGTTGTTGGGACATTTACATTGTCGATTTTCTTGAGAGCAAACCCCATAGTTGCCGCAAGAGTTCGGCAATTGGCATTTACTCATTGCCTCAGACAAAAGTTGGAAGGGCTCTGCAAGTCCGGCTGCATATCCTCTCAGATTCCCATCGTAATCCAGCCTTATGTAGACGGCATCGGAAGATAGATTCGGCTGGGCTTTGACCGCGCCAGAGAGGTAATAATGCGGAGTAAAGGATGAAATATCACACATATTCGATGCAGTACTGCGCCTAGTCGTAGAGTTTAGATTAAACTTGAAACCGAGACTTGAATTCGGCCATGAAATAGACACGTTGAAAGAAATACCTGAGCAATATTGGTCCAGAGTGATGGCGTTCTTATTGTAGACATTCCACATCCAATAAAGCTCGGGGGACGCAGGATCAGATCCGTTGACATAGAGTCCCAGACCCCCGGGCCTCACTTGCAGGCTATATATTCCCTGTGATAGATTGTAAGGTGACGATCGGCTAACAAGCGCTTCCCCTACACGGAGGAATTGGCCAAGCAGAAGTGTATCGGTGGGATTATCGCTGCTTTGCCATAGAGTGGCGTTTTTCTTGCCGAGAATTTGGAGTACACCGCTACCGAAGAGTGTCATCCCCGTGACTCCCTTCCCCCCTGTGTTCGTCGACCATATGGTTCTTCTACTAGAAGCCAATGACCCGCCATTAATGGAGTCGGAGAGCACCAGATTCCCATCAGACTGCAACTCCAGAATCCCGTTGCCCGAGACGGGTTTGTCTCCGTTGGCTGCCCACACAACCTCCCCATTTTGCTGCAAAAACGACCCGGACACCACGATAGAAAGAACATACTCGCTCTGTTTCGTTTCGACGAAACTGAGGAAGGACCAGGACTTGACTCCGGAAGCGAAGCTTTGATAAACAATATGCGTGACGAGAATTGCAGTGGCGTTGTCTTCGTTATCGAGATTCAAGGAGCCAACCATCGTACTTTTATCTGAAAGAGACCAAGTTGTGTTGATGCTGAGGAATCCGTCGAGATTCTGGGCGTTTACGAAGCAGCGGATCAATATGAACATGAACGGCATAGTACAGCTTAATCTCAGGCATCCTTCCGTCATCATATTTCTGACAAATCAACAGACCGAAGAAGCAGCAAAAGCGCCGACGATGGAAGGAAAGGAAAGGAAACCTGTTATAATTTATAATAGCCAAGTTCAAATTAATTCCTTAACAGAAAATTCTCTGATTAGCCGGCTTCAAACAACATTATTACCAAAAAAGATTCCACATTTGCTACGTAGTCAACATCGGCTGCCATGCCAGTTTGAGTTTCAAAGTCAAACAATTATATATATATGACTCGTGATTTGAGTGAAGGCTAGACGTGAAACGTAAAGGATAAGGGGCCCCTATTTGAAAAATGTATTTATGGAGAGCGTCAGCGAACTGTCATCGCCAAAAAGGGTATACAACGCAGTGTGAATAAAACCTAGCTGGAGTTGACAAAAAATGATTCTAGAACATTAGTGATGCCCCACATATAGAGTGACCAAGATATCAATTTCTATGACCAAGACACATTTTATTCCACCAAACCTCTTTGAATGGAAGTGTGAATAATGGGCAGTGGGCAGTATGGACCCCCAAAAAAAGCAACGGCCAGTTCAAAGGCACACACAAAGTGTGGGGACGAGAAAGTGCACACGGCATTGACTTCATTTATCATTCATAAGGCATGAGAGAACGCATTTAGTATGAACAATCAAATCTAGAGATATAAAGGAAACACTTTTCGCATTTTATGTTGCGATGTATGGGCATGGCAACAATTAATGATGCATTTTCGATACGGGCACATATAATGTTCATTGACATGAAGTGCGGATGAAAATGACACTTTGGCTTTATTTGGTATGAGATAGGGGTAAGAAAGAACACATTAGGTATGGTAATCTTATATTATCAACATATTTATTACAATTATATAGGAGTTTATAAAAGTATCATGTCATTTATGAGAAATGAACTTATGTGGAGAGGATAATAATCATTTCTCTTAACCAACCAAGCTACATCTAATGAATATAATTTTGCATGTTATAGTTATATGATAGAATGTGTGTATGGTAGAATAAGAGTAGAGCAATTGGAAAAGAAGAGATTTTGAATCGTGATGAATTATTTTAAGATATTGAATACGTATTATGTGATTAAAAGTATTGTCTTATTTGCTTTGGCTTGTTATTATATATTTATCTATGGAGATGTAGAATCCATTAGTTCATTTGTAATTACTTTCATCTAAACAAACATGAATTAATGCATACATGGAAACAAAACAATGTAGAAGTCATTAAGATGCATCACAACAAGATACAAATGAACAAAACAATAATACATTCCCATCATATTAAGCAAAGAAAGATTACATGAGTTAATGTATGTTTAGTGTCACACCCCCACCCCTCTACCAAAGAGAGAACGCAACTTCACGACTATCAAATCCAGGCAATCTAGCCCCATGAACATGATAATAAAAATGCATTTGAAACAAAACATACACAGATGCATGACAAATGCAATCATACAACAGAAGAAAATACATTTCATTCAAGCATTCAACATGTTCCTAATAATTCATTAAAACAAATATAGTTGTAGAGTTTAAATACACAAGAAAATACTTATATTAAGAAGAATATTTCCCGCAACTAGATATGTCGTTGCAACATTCCACCCAACCATAGGCCAGTGTGCTCATCAATCTCTCAGCACCACTGCCACCCTCGAGTTGGGCATGATTCCCTCAAGGAATAGGGGAACAACATACTTACACACAACAAGACCATACATCCACAGTCAAGCCAACACACAGTTGCCATTTCACAGACTGCTAAGGCAACAAGCCAATAACATATGGGTTCCTTGGACTTACTCAGCCAAGCCAACAATCACACCCAAACACTGTCATACCATCTAACAGATGGGTTTCTTGGACTTACTTATCCAAGCCAACACAAGGATGCACTTCACAACAAAGTACAATTGATGGGCATGAAGGAAAATGTTCTTCAACAAAAAACAAGTGGGTAAAATGGGGAAAAACACCCTGGGAACCAAAAACGATTTCAACAAATATTCTTGAGTATTATAGAGGAAAAAACGACTTCCCTGAACACCCAAAATGTGGATCTGAATTTAGACAATGCCTATGGGCATTTCAAGAGCAAATCTGGCCTCAACAAACACCCAAAATGAGAATTTCTGCTGGCCATTCACACAACAAAATAAAAATAGATTTTCTAGGCATGGAAAAATGAGGAAATGACAGCAATTCGTGAGGGAGACAACCCACCCACTGAGCATCACCAAAACGACTTCCCAGCCATGGGGAAAAATGGGAAAATGACAAAAGAATGTGAGGAAAACTCCCACCTTGCTCACAGGTGCAAAAACAGCCTCTTCAAACCCCGATATTGTGGTTCCCTCCTTCCCATTCGCACAGCTACACAGAAAACGAATTTTCCCATCTGTGGAATGAGGAAACAACCACAAAAACGTGAAGGGAAGAGCCCAGGAGCTCCAACGTGAATGAGAATGGGTGAGGAATGAAAGAGATGCGTGAATAATGGCTTGGGCATGCATTTCCAAGCATTTACTTTCCCAAGAAGTCAAAAACACATTTTCCAAAAATGGGTGGCTTCCCAAATTTGAATTTGACTCCCATACTCTTCCCATCCCATACTCGAATTTGACATATTTATGGGTTCTCCCTTAGACATTTGGCGTTTTCCCACTTTCTCAAAGGTTTGAATGTTTCCCCTCCTTATTCCTTGTGAAATCATGCACTCATCTCTTTAACGTTGCGGCACATAGCTAGTTGTGGTATTTTTACATGATGTCTCAAAACATATTGTTCCTGGCTAGCACATAAACCATCGACATTGATTTTAATCGCCGATACATAAGACACTAAATCCATGGTGGGGCCTTTTCCTTGAGCTCCACACCATGATCAAACAAAAATATTTACATCATGTGCGATTCAATACCATGGGGTCAAAACCAGGGTGTTACATTTAGATAATGCAACAATATATACATCATCAAGGTACATCACAACAAGATACAAATGTGTAGATCAATGATGCAATCTCATTAGATTAAACAAAGTAGATATTACATTTTGGGCATTATGCCTTTAGCATGACTTCAACTTGTCAATATCATAGTTGGAACATAATACATCACTATCATGCATATAACTAACAATAACCAACAACAAGTAACTAACCAATTGAACCAAACCCCTTACATAGTGGTCCTAAATTCAGAGATATAGGTAGAAGAGTTGATTACAAAAGATTTTAGAAGATTCTAGAATATGATTGTTGTAACCCACTTGTACAAAATAGGTTCTGTATATTTAGGAAAATGGGTTGGGGTTTTGTGTGATTGAAATCCACAAATACTTTGCATACTTAGGATTTTGTGGCTCTAAGTCCTAGGTAGAGCCATCTCCTATTTATTTCTATCTTGCAAGACTTACACAAAATGGGGCCACAAAAATATCATAGCACTTGTTGGGTTCAAGGGGATGCCTTTGTCATCAAATTGATGAAACTTGGTGCAAGGAATCCTAGGTTTTTGAGGTCTTGTGTTGAAGTCTTAATCAAAGAGCTAGAAAAATATAATTTTCCTAGTTAACAATATCAAATTGGATAGTGTTGTGTTGATGAAACAATGTTTTTTAGGTAGTCACAGTCAATGATAGGTTGAGACGATATATGTGGTTCAAGAAATGGGATGCATACATTTAGAAAATGAAAAAAGTAATTAATACAAGTTCAGTATGTGGAAGTCATCACGAGGGACATAAAATCAACATTGTGACACAAGAGCATTGGGACAGGATGAATGATAAGGCCATGACCTTAAGTAGTCTTAAGTTCTATGTTTTTATTGTTAAAGAATGTGATAGGGGGGGCTACAAGAAAGAAGATTTAAGAGAAGTGTGACTCATTGTAAGAGACTAAATCGCTCATGATTTTTTTATTCATGAAGAAAATGTTCTATTCTTTGACGATGACGGATGGTGACAGGGTAACTAATAACCTTAATGCCATCATTATGTTTCTTAATCAAATTAAGGCCATCAACAATGAAGTAAAGGATAATGATCAATTTATAGCTTTGTTATGTACGCTTTCAAAATCTTGGGATAATGTGGGAAAACACACCTAAGTCCAAAACCCAAGCATATAATAGAGATTTGTTGTTACTAAGATAAAATGCCTCATTGTTTCCATCTTTTCGGAGTCTAATGTACTATCTTCAACTAACAGCTGATCTGGATTTTCATCCTTCTTTTCCTTCTTCAAATACCAATATTCCTTTCTTAAGTGCCCAACTTGTTACCCACAATTCCAACACTTCCCTTTCTTTCATCCTCTAGACTTGTATGTAGACAATGATCCCCCTTGCTAACCCATTTCACTAGATCACCCTCTCATGGATAGGTCTTCACTAGTAAAAGGATCAAGAGAGGATTTTCACATAAACTCTTTTACCAATAGAGAAACTACCACGTCATCACATTTTATATTTTCTATTGATGAGTTAATGATGGTCACCAACATATGATCCTAGGTATCTGGGTAGTAGTAGAGTAAAATGATCGCTCTGTCCTCATCCTTCACTAACCAACCACGTTTAGTTATTTAGGATATTGAAATCATTCATATGATCTACCATAGATGAAAATTCCCCCATCCTTAGTGATAAAGTTGATTTTTAGGAAAACCTTATTTGTTGTCGATTTAGTCTCATATAGCTTCCCAAGTTTCTATGAAAGGGTTTATGCGATCTTTTCTTCAAAAACATTGAACAAGATAGAGTTTGCTAGGAAAAGATGAATTGTAGAAACCACCTTTCTGTATATCTTTATCCATTCCTCATCTATCATGCCGTTTAGTTTTTTTGCACCCCATTCAAGGCTAGGGCATGGTTATTCTGATGTAACAAATCATCCACCTTCATCTTCTATAGGGATAAATTCTTTCCATCAATCTTCTCAATCTCAAAGTTAAGTTTCTTGTCATTGTTGCAGCCCCCACTCACAAAAAACATTATGCCTATGATTTTTCCAGTATATGATACCAGATGTTAGAAAAATATTAAAAATCGAAGCAAACAACAATAACAATAGAACACAAGATTTACATGGAAACCATATTGTATGTAGGTAAAACCATGGAGCAATGACATATTTGATCTTTTATTATTACTCAACAAAAAACTTACATTGCTTTCTTCTATCTCCCTTATATTACAATGATTGGGGTTCACTCTTGTTTTATATATATGAGGATTTTAGAAGGAATTGAAATACACTAGAATGGTCTGTAAATTTTCACCTTGGTGGATGCGGCCTTAGAGGGGGGGCCTAGCGGACCCACCTCTAACTTCGATATGTGCTCAGTGTATACAAATTGTTGGTGGCTTGTGGGTGGCTCTAGTCGGGAACTCTACATCAAGAATATTAGAGATTTGGATATTGGCTCCATATTTTAAAGAGAGAGAGAGAGAGAGAATTGAAAAATGCCTTTTTAACATTATTGACAGTGTGAAAATACAGAAAACATGAAAAAGGAATTATTTTTTTCTTTTCAAAAGGGGTTGGGTGTGATGGGTGGGACAATAGTGGTAATTCTTGAAATTTCCACACCCCTTACCTAATCCCCTGCTTTGCCTAAGGTATGCACCCATACTACTAAGGATAAAGCTAGGGCACTTATATGTGAATGTAAAATAAATTTTGGTTTCAGGTTTGAAATTTAAGTGGTTGAATAGTCAATAAGCCATACACCATCCAGTTTAAACAATCAACAATGCAAGGTAGAAAAAATAGTAACAGATCATTAGTTTAAAAGGATTTATGGTCATGAATCAGATATGAACTCATATTTTAATATAAAGATAGCATGCAAACATATGAAAATCCATCTTCTCATTCATAGACTTATATAGGAATTGCATATCATAATAGTGAATTACAATCAACAATGTTAATTGAAAACATAACAAAGATTACAGGTAATGTACATTCATAGCATAAATGGCATTAGTTATAGAATCAACTGACTATGTAATGCGTAAGTGACTTCTGTGTTAAAAAATATTACTAGCAGCAAAAATAGATAAGCACTAGTACAAAATGAGAGATAAGTGACTAGGCGACCAAAAAATTTGGTTGCCACAGTTTTTTCAAAGGATAAATGATCAAAATTGAGAAATTTTAAGTTAGCTAACTAAAAATGACCAAGACAAATGATCAATTTGATTGTGATATAAGAACTAAACTAAAAATGACAAATTTGGTCATGGGATAAGAACTAAACTAAAAATGACCACATAAGAATTGGTCATTTTTAGTTGCATCACTTTGATAATGGAAAATTACAATTTTGACAATGAAGTTTGTACAACTTACTAAATTCTAACACTACAGATGAATTCAGAGATCCCTTTACATATGGAAAAAGAAGATTGCAAAGATTTGATAGAAAACAATTTGCAAATATTTGACAGAATACAATATAACAACTTGCAGAGATTTGTATTATATTGGATCTTAAATGCTCAAAATATTACAGATTAGAACACTCGATATAGACTATATCACTTGGACCACTTAAAGTATCTGCTAGTTTAGGATCACATTGGGAATAAGAAACCTTTGCACGAATTTAACCTAGATGCGCAGGCTTATCAATACTTGACTACTATAGAAAGACTCAAATGCTTTGCGAGAGGGAGCATAGAAAGACTCTTTCTCTTTTTTTCCGACCCCTTTTGATAGTTCTTTTTTATATATTTTTTCCTCGACATTTTTAACTCATTTTCCACCTGAAAAATGGGCTTCTAGGATTCCCTTGGCTTACATTGGATCCTTGTCTTTTGGGAATCTTATGTTGGTAATGGAAAGATTCATTTCTGGCATTCTTACCAGGAGGAAGTACTAATTATTCACCAATTTCTGAATCAAAAGAATCTGCCATTTTGATCTATGGGAGTTCTATCTCTTAAACTTTCAGCTTAAGAAGGATTAGGTTTGCTTTTGCCAAATAATCTCCCTGCTGGACTACTGAAGTTGTGTAGAACTTAGTTGTTTGAGATATTTATGGGAATTTGAAGGTTCTGCATGATATTTGAATTTATAACATTCAAGTTCAATGCTATTGTAATCCGGAGGGAATATTGTCTTGGAACTACTGATAGGAAATTTTCGACAGCAATAGAAATAACATCTAACTTGGCACTGATTTCTTCTAATTGGGACTTCTGCTATGTGTGAGCCACATGAATACTATTTAATGAATGATGTAAAGAGAATAAATGTTCTTTCATCTCTAAAACATATCTGTCAATGTCATTAAGATTCTGAGCTAGACAAATAGATTGGAAATTTGGATAATTTTGCATCTTGATTGACTCTGGTGGTTCAGGTTCTGCAAGTGTCCAGATCTTTATAAACTATAGATATTCTTGTAAACTAACATAATTAAAGGTTGGGGTCGAATTTCCAGTATCTAATCTTCTTTTAGATACTTTGGTTAATTGGTCAGGCCTTTCTCTCGGCAGAGTGAAACCTTTTTATATCCTTAAACAACTGAGAACATTCAAGACAAGCAGAATGTTGGCCATTATGATTGGAAGCACTTGTGGTGCTTGTTTGATCAATTGAATAAAATGTTTTTGGGATATTTTTAACGTTTTGTTTGTGCAGTATTTACATAAACTAGAAGGCTGTGAACTATTATTAGTTATATGATGATGCATCTAATAATCATAAGGAAACATTTTTGCAGAACTTGAGATATGAAAACTTATTCTTCGAATATTGTCTTGATTGAAATTATGAGACACTAATCTGCTAAAAAGAGACTGATGGGGATGAGAAAATTGAAAACTTTATTGAGGGCCAAATTTCATAGAAGTAGAACCATCTGCTGACTGGGCTATTCTTAAACCTTATGCTCCTTGTCTCAGTTGAGGATATTTTTTGGATAGTGGTTGGTATTGGTTATTCCATTCTTCTGGTAATGTCACTTGGCTGAAACCAAGTTAGAGAGGAGTAGAATTACCAGGGCTAATAATTACACCTTCTTGTAAGGCTCGCTTTGTTAACTTTGGGTTTATAGCAGGCATGGTGGTGGATACAAACCTAATGCAAATGGTGGTATGCAGTTGTTTGATATGGGTGTTGGGGGCAACATCAAACCCATGGAATTGCATAAATGCTTGTATAAGGGTCTGTAAGAGACACTTGGTATTTGGGGACTATTGATGACCATGTTGGTCGATTGTTCAAAGGACTTTGGAATCCCTTTACCAATGCATCCTCAAACTTATTTAGACGGGTATCTAAGACACATGCTAAACATGAAGTATTTAACCCTGGTCAGAACAAAAGATTAATACCAAATAGAGTCATACCTATATGGATATATTTGAATCGATTTTCCAAACCACATTGAATGTCTTCAGGATTCATCAAAGGAACATGATAAATTGATTGACCGACAGAAATAGGAAAATTTACAGAGGTATATCGGAAAAGCTTTGCAGCATGGAATTTGAACATGGGTATTTCGTAGATTTTTCCCACATCTATGTTCAGGAGTGTCCAGTTTGGTTGTGGTTCAAATTCTTGAGAAATCACTTTGGTATCATATAAATTATCGCTACAAGTTTTGTTTAAATACTTATTAATCCACGACCATCTCTTGTCATGCTTTTCTTTCCTAGATCTTGCATACTCGAGATAATAGTAACTGTTATTATTGGTATTCATTTTTCTACTGAATATGAGGGACAAGACAATGAAATTTTTTCACCTGGAAGCCGAAGCGTCGAAACATAGAGATTGAACATGCACTTCTACCCAACATGGCATTATTTTCCTTCAAAAGGGAATTACAACGCCTTATACAAGCAATCTTTCACCCACACAATGTCTTGGAGCAAACTTTACGCTATTTCACCACCGCATCATAGAATTTGGAGCACCAACAATAACCTATGGATCTACTATTGGAAAAAAACCGATTGCAAAGATTTGATAGAATACAATTTGCAAAGATTTGACAGAATACAATATAACAACTTGCAGAGATTTATATTATACTGAAGCTGAAATGCTTAAAATATTACAAACTGGAACATTCGATACAGACTAGATCACTTGGACCACTTAAAGTATCTTCCACTTTAGGATCATATTGGGAATAAGAAACCTTTGCAGGAATTCAACCCAAATGCGTAGGATTGTCAATACTTGACTACTATAGAAAGACTCAAATGCTTCATGAGAGGGAGCATATAAAGTCTCTTTCTATTTTTCCCTTGTCCAGAATGAATCTAGATGATCAGAAGTGAAATCTTCTATTAATTTACTTACAATGTACGCAAGAATCTCTTGGCCATGTAAATGAGCATGTCTGACAAGTTTCTTTATTTTTTGACAAATATTTTAATTATTCTTCGACTAAGTCTAGTGTTTCTTCAGAAACTCTTATTGTGAATTATGTCTTGGAAGGAACTGTCACTTTCTTTATTTTTTTATTGTGAATTCAACCGATTCTTCCTTGATAAGCATAGACAAATGTTTTATAACAAAATCTTGTCCTAGGAGCATGTCTTCCCCTGTATCAAAACAATATAATGTCACATAGGTTCTAACATTTCCAAGTAATATTGGAAAATATGGGGTGATGTATTTTATATCTACCAATTCTTTATTAACTACCCTGAAATGAATTTGAGTATGTTGCCCAAAATATGAAGGAATAGTTTTTTATTTGCAACAAATACTCATCGCACTCGTATCAACCTATGCATCTAGCTCATAAAGCTTATATCCTTCTGTCTTAATTCCAATAGGTATTACCATCCTGTCACCTAGGGATTTCTATTTTGAAATTGAAGGAATTTGTTGTGACTCTAGTTCAGGATAGAAGTTGTTTGCTTTTTTCAATGTTAACTAAATATATTCAGAATTTAGTTCATCTAGCTTGTGTAAAGAGATTTGTATACTTTTAGCAAGATTTGATAACTGCTCTATTTCTATCTTAACTTTATTTTCCAAATAAGTATTTCTTCTTAAAACAGATGACGTACCTTGGTCTTCTGGAAAACATTCATACCAGCTCTCCCCTTCTCCTTCTCCAATCTTTAGTCCTGTGGCATCCAACTTTTTATCCAAATCATCGATTTTTTCTTGGATCCTCCTTTTAATGAGTGACTAAACCTGGAGCTAGTTTTGCTTTTCATTCTTCTAGGTATTCAATATGTTGTTTAATAGAGGAGACTGAAGACATTAGAAATTCGATAATGAATGTATGTTCACTCTCTGATCTATCTGGAGATGTTACTGAAAGTTTTCAGAAACATTTTTCTACTTCATATTGTTCGTCATAATCACTTTTTGATTCATGAATAGAAAAACATTATTCTTCAAATTCTGATGTCGAAACCATATCCCATTTAGTAGGATCATATCCTATTGTGAACACATCACATAGTTTGAACTATAACTTTGTCTTCTTATTTTTTGACATTTGTTTGCCCAATGGCCCAAATTTCCACATACAAAACATGTGAACTTATTCCTAGGTTGGGTTCTTTTTCTGAAGACCAATATGTTACCTTTCAAAGAGTTCTTAAAAGATATTATGTTTTTTACAAGAACTGAACCTCTGGAGGAGTGTTCATTGAAATTCTTGTAGGATCTACCATGCTTCCTTGTACTGCATGAACAACAACAACAAGAACATTTTGTAGTGGGCTTGAAACAACCATAATTGAATGTTTTGCGAAATTGTTGGCATGAAGAAGAATAAATCAAAAACTATTTTTTAATATTTTTTTGGGTCTTCATAGCGACACATTCTTTTTGCAAAGAAGTGAGAACATGTTGGTGTAGATGTGTTAAAGATAAATCATCTATATTTACATGATTACTTGCAAAATACCTATTTACCAATTATGGAACCTTTCTAGGAAGAGAGGCAAGATAATGATGAAGATATGCTATATTCTGATGATGAGTAATTTTATACAACATGCTTTGCATTGTGCAAAGATAATCCCAAAGTAAATCTAAATTACACAATTTTTTACTCATAAACAATTGGGCATGGTGGAAGGAATTTGGAGGAAAAACACCTAAGAATTCATGTACAAGAGATTGAAAAAGTGCCTCTAAAGGATCAATGTTTTCTGTGATATCATCTTTTTATGTATCTAACAACTTTTCCCACCATAACTTGACTATACCAGTGAAATCCCAAATTATTTGCAATGTTATGTATTTCCAATATGGCTTGGATTCGACCTTTCTTTGGAAATCCCATGCATTTACCTTTTGCAGCTGACTTAGAACTTGATCATGTGTAAGGCAGTTGATATTAACTATCAAAGTATTCCCGAACCCTTTTGATAGTTCTTTTTTATCTATTTTTGCCTTGACATTTTTTAACTCATTTGTCCACCTAACAAATGGGCTTCTAGGATTCCCTTGGATTACATCACATCCTTGTCTTCTGGGAATATTATGTCGGTAATGGAAAGATTCATTTTTGGTATTCTTACTAGGAGGAGGTACTAATGATTCACCCTTTTCCGAATCAAAAGAATCTACCATTTTGATCTCTGGGAGTTCTATCTCTTTAACTTTATGCTTAAGAAGGATTAGGTTTGATTTTTCTAAATCAGCTCCCTACTGGATTTGTTGAAGTTGTGTAGAACTTAGTTATTTGAGATATTTATGGGACTTTGAAGTTTCTGCATGTTATCTAAATTTAAAACCTTCACGATCAATGCTACTATAATCCGGAGGGCGATATGTTATAGTTGATTTTACCACACTTGGTATATCACACCTTTATGGCCTTCCCTATCACTCTACATACTCTTTGCACCTCCTTTTCCCATATTATGCTTTGATGTTCCAAGAAAGTCCCCAAAAAGCACCTGTTTATGTGAATACATGACTTTTAAAGCTATACTCACGTGTATACGCATCTTTTGATCCAAAACCCGTGTACATCGGGAAATGTGCATAAAGCCAATTTTTTTTGGAGTTTTCCTCATAGATTCCTGAATAACTTGACTCTTATCCTTCCATATGCCTCGAGAACAATCAGAATCAACCCTCCATTTCCTATTTGGAGTGCTATATATTGACCCTCGTGGATACATTTAATGAGGAGAAATTGGAGAGAAAGGAAACTATAGTCCATTGTTGCCTCACTTGTTTATGCTTGATTTTTCATCCCTTTGTCCCTTTGGAGCACACAGTGCTGCTGTTCCCAAGCTTTCCTTTTCTTTGTAATATTTCCATTGTGAGATGAGGATTGAAGTGGTGGAGTCCCAGGTGGAGGAATTGGTTTCTTGGGTTCGAAGAAGTGTTGGCAGAGGTTGTCACTATTGTATCTCTATTTTTATTAATAGAAATATTCATTTCCTGTCCAATACATGTGCATAAATATGAATATTGTATCCATGGATGTATTTATTTTCTTATACATGATTGTTTATATATGCTAGAGTAGGTCTAACACCTTGATATCTAGCATGCTTGTCTTGTTTGTTGTTGTTGAGAGCGAATTGTGAATACAAGTGTGTTGGAAAATATTAATGGGGATCTACATCAACCGTCTAAAATAAGGTACACCTTTTATCCCTTAGTGTTAGATGTCTTTATTGCTCTTGCATATTGGAATGGATTGATTTCCAGTGTCATTCAGTCTATTGTGGTACACTCCAAGCCATATAAGGAAGTTTCTCTCCGTAACAGAATTGGTGACTCGTTCCTTTTTTTTTTTCTTTGGGGATTGGGTGCACAATGTGCTTGAATTCCTCATTGTTCACTGAGTCTCTGTGTTGGGTCTAGAAGAAGGTTTACCCTTTAGTGTCTGGTTGAAGTAATTTTGATCTTGGCTTATAATTTTTTCCTTTCTTTCTTCCTGTACGCGAGTTTTTGCTTCACATTTGCGTATACACACATGTTTCTTCTGATTTTTTACATATATACACAGGTTTTCTGCGAACAGTCACATATGCCTTTGTTTTGATTTTGATTTGGATGATTGAGAGTTGCTGGGTGAATTTTGAATGCTGCTAAGTCTTCATGGATGTTGTTGGTGTCTGTATACTACCTCTGTTTTTTACTAGATACTCTTTTTATTTTCTTTTTAATTAGATGTTGTTCTTGTCATCGATTTCATTTTTTGTTTTGGGATTAGTGCATTAGATTTATTTTATCTTAGTGCCTTGCTTGGCTATAGTTTTTGAGTGGTTGCAGGGTTGGAGAGTTGTAGATTCTTTTGTTGCTTTTACATCTCATTTATTTTGAAAATACAAAAATATTTTATTTTTGGCATATTTATGCATTTTTTTCATTTTTGTACTTGCATGGCGCTTGCATTAGGTTTTCTTGCTGAAGTTATAGTAAGGATTTCATTTAGGAATGGTTGCATTATCATTTGAAGGAAACACATGCATCTCATGTAGTGGCATAGCTTGTTTTCTCATTTAGACAAAATTGCACTTGGCATTGTTTGTTAGGTGTGCACAGTTATTTCACTATTGAGTCATAATATCATTGGTTGCACGATCATTCCCTTTGAGTAATCACAACCACTAAAATCAACACTTATTTTAAAATGAATTATAGATTTTTTTTGATAGGGTACGTCAACAATATTAGGATTTAGAGTCTTTGAATAGTTCATTATGAGTTAATTCTCCAATACTGCTAAATGAAACAAGTAGGTGTCTGTCCAGGTGAGAGAGTGAAATCCTTGGTATAATTAGTGTTCTCAGGAGGCTCCTCTTACACAGGAGTTAAGTATGAGGTAGGTTGCACAATTGTGGTTGGGATAGCCCCTGGCCACTTTCTGTGAGCACCAGAGATATTTCCAGGATCGTATCTGGGAGATTTTGAGGTACAGGTTTGTGCTTTCAAGCTTTATGATTTTCTACCCTTCCCATACAATTGATCCCACTTACGACTGTCCACCTGAGCATTGGTTATATTGGGGTGACCTTAGTTTCCTTTCCTAGGTATCGCAGGGAATACTTGCATAGGTTATTTTGTGGGTGTCCTAGTTAGGTAGGGGTTAGACAACACAATCTCTTTACATGTTGAAGTTGAGGGCCACTATAATTGGTTACACACCTCCGCTTGTAGTGTATAAGAGTCTCAAGCCTCTCCTAGGTGAGGCATACCTGCTGCATTCGGGAGCTCACATATCCTCCCCTTGGTTTGCCTATATTTTGGTTCTATATTTTCTTAGGAATGTGCTCTATGTATGTTATATTTAATTAGGCTACGTAATTAGTTTGAGTCTTTTTATTTTTGTTGAGTCACTGTGGATCTGGGAGTGATACTCCATCGTTCTCATCACTTAGTAGGTATTCCTCCTTCTACGTCTTCTCCTCCTTTGCGAGAGAGAATCAGATAGTCCTGGTGGACTGATACTCACTTTGATTCTCACACAGATTTCACCATGAGTCATACATCTGAGATCTCGGAGAATCCCCCTTCTCCATCCCTCGGGGAGGAGAAAATTCCTGAAAGTTTATATGGGACTCCGAAAGAACCCGATCACTTTGAGGTTGGTGAATCAAATAATATACTATCACAGTTTCCAGATTATATAAACTCAGACCGCCAATATTTTTCACATATTTCGAATGGTGAGGCTCATCCGATACCCTCTAGAACTGACCCATTTAGATATGGCATGCAAAACTTTCCTGAGACCGGTCCTTCATCTAATGTCCGATCTGGTGTTGTCCTTAGTTCTACACCTAGGGAAACTTCCATTCCTTTCCAGGTGAATAGGTTTGGTAGTAGTCATATTGCACCTTCCACTCATGCTATGGGAGTATCTTCACACATGAAACCTAGGACTAGTACTCGTATTACCGTTTGTGTAAGTAACCCTAAACATGTGAATATTGGGAGCACAAGCTATATCCCATCCTATGTTTCATCTTATTTGACACATTTTCCTTGAAATGCGTTTCTAACGACGTATACTCCCCCTAACTCACATGGTCTTTTGGGCCAGAGTACTACCGCTAGTCATGTTGTTCTTGCATCTGCTCACATTGTAGTGTCATAAGGCTATGTGCCTCCTTATGTGTTAGCAGGGTATGCACCACCTTATACACCACCTTATGGGTTCGAGACTCAACCTGCTTATCAGTATTACAACTATGGCTTCGTAGCACCCCAGTCTTAAGGTATCCTGAATTACAATGTTCCCATACACCCTTTTATGGGTCAAACATGAGGAGGATACTATCCCACTGGTCAAGGCCATGGTTTTTACAACAACCAGACCTATGTGAACCAATCTTATCAAGGAGAGTGGAACCATATCGTTCAACCCATGTTCCCTTTTCTAGTTACGTTAAATTTTCTTGAATTATTGAGATTAACTAATGATATGGTGTCTCATGATTTGACATGGTCGATTGTCCCTCCCAATATTCCTTCGGACATTCCAAAATTCAAAGGTAAGACTAGTGAGGACCCTAGTGAGCATGTTACAACTTCCCACCTATGGTGTTCTTCAAATTCATTGAATCATCATTATGTTCATTTAAAAATATTTCAACGCACCCTCACGGGTCCTATAGAGAAGTGGTATATAGAGTTTCATGGGGGCACATATCGAACGTTTAATGATTTAGACATGACCTTTCTCAATCACTTTTAGTTACCCATGTATTACGATGCCGATACCGAACTCTTATTGACATTTCGGTAGGATAAAGCCACCCATATTTCTTATCATATTCAAGAGTGGCATAGATGAAAGTGGTTGGTTAAGGCCAACATTCCACCAGAGTTTCTTTTGGAGTGGTTCCCCAAATTGTTATTTCCCTATATAGCAAAGGATGTTTTTGAATTGAGAGGGATGAACAAGGAAAAATATATATTTCGAACTTAGTAATTAGACTTGATTTATGCTCAGTATGGAATCTTATATGAGATAATTTTGAATGCACCACAATCCAATTTCGATCCTAAGTTCAAACCTGGGCCACATGCTGATGGCATTGTTGGATCTACAAGTACTAAACCTACAGACTCGGTTACAAATCAAATGAATAAGTTGTTTATTAACCAGCCTACATCGGGACAAGCTATGAATTCGTCTCATACCACTCAAACAATGGATGTACTTTCTGTGCAATCATTAAACTAGAAGGGAAACTAGTAGCCCGGAAGGATTAAGAAGAAAGGTAGAAACAAACGAAAGGGTGGGAATAAGAATGGAAATGCTAATGATGACAATAACGATAGTAATGCTGGGGGGGTTAAGAATTCTAAACGTAAGGTGAATTTCCCATGCAAGATTTGCAGGGAATATCACCTCACTCACTTGTGCCCTCGTATGGAAGATGCCTTGAATTTCATTGGATAGAGCCCAAATGTGTTGACAAATGTCACGAATCCCTTACCGCAAAATCAAAATATGAATTCGAGCACTGTGGACCTTGGAAGTGCTTCTGGTGGGAGTCAAAACCCGCCGAAAATTGTAAGTGGCCATGGTTGCATAAACATGATGTCCTCTGAAATATTGTGATGTGAGCTAAGGATTATGGTTCGTCGCAACCTGACCTAGGAAAAGAACCTGCTCCACCTGATAGCCCTTTTTGTATTGATAAACCTAGTGACAATCCTGAATCTCCACCTCGCATTCCTAGGGGAGTCTTAAAGCATTTGGGGCACAATCCTAATGCTCGAGCTTCCCATAGCTATTCCATTATCGAGGATCTGGGCCAGACTCCTTGTGCGATGTCTTCTTTAGAAGTTCTTCAGACTTTCCCTTTGCAATGGAAGGCCTTGTTGTCTTCTTTTGGGGTGGTGGATGGGAATCCTTACACAACGATTAAATTTGAAACTCATGGATTCTATCCTCACTTTCCTTACTATGTGTCTTTTTTAGTGCACGTAGAGTGTATGAACAACACCATCAAGAGCATAGTGATTGATGAAGGCGCTGTGGATTCTATAATGTCTTTAGCTTGTTGAAAGGGATTACGTTCTCCTACGTTGTCAAAATTTAGAACCATGTGTTAGAAATAGGACCGCGAAGCAATAACAGATATATAGTTAAATCATTAAACAATATGCAAAAACACATTTAACACATTATAGAGAGACACAGATATAATGTGGTTCACCTAAGAGATGGGCTACACCCACACATAAATTTCTAGTTCTTTTATTATCATCTAGAAAGATGAAGGGATACAACCTAAAGCAACTCTGCTACACTTCCTCTTCACACTCTCACAACATCTCTCACACAATCACAGAGATTTTTTACAATACAATACAATACAATACAATACCATACGCAGCCAAATCATCTCCTTACCCAATTCCTCCATGAACCTCTGCAACCAAATCATCTCCTTACTATCCTCTGTAGCAGCAACATACTCTACCTCCATTGTTGAAAGTGCAACAACTTGTTATAGTTTTGAAATCCAACTTACTACTGTTCCACCCACAGTAAACACATACCCATGGTGCTCCTCCCGCTATCTTTATCACTAGCCATATTGACATCAACATATCCCTGTAGAACAGTGTCTGAACCTCCAAAACATAATGCATGAGAAGTGGTACCTCTCAAATACTTGAGAATCCAGTGTACTGCTTTCCAATTCTCTTTACCTAGATTATTCATATACCTGCTCACAACTTCCACTGTATGTGTAATATATGGTCTTGTGCACACCATGGCATACATCAAGCTTCCAACTGCTGATGAATAGGGAATCCTATACATGTAATCTATCTCTTCCCATGTCTCTGGACACATCTCCTTACTTAGTTTGAAATGGATGGATAAAGGTGTACTAACTGGTTTTTCATTCCACATACTAAACCTACGCAACACCTTTTCTATGTACTCACCTTGAGAAAATGTCAATTTGTGATTTTTCCTATCTCTTGTTATTCTCACACCAAGGATTTTATTTACAACACCCAAATACTTCACACAAATGATTTAGCTAGTTTTATTTTGAGCACATTTATATCCTGCATGTTAGACCCTGCAACAAGCATGTCATCCATATACAATAACAAGATAATATATATTCTGTTATCTACCCACTTGAAATAAACACAGTGGTTAGAATGAGATATATCATAACCTTGTTTTTTCATAAACTTATCAAATTTTAAATACCACTGCCTTGGAGCTTGCTTTATGCCATATAAACTCTTCTTCAACATGCAAACCAAATTCTCCTTCCCTTTGACCTCATACCCCTGTGGCTACTGCATATTAATCTCTTCCTTCAAATCCCCATGGAGAAAGGTTATTTTTACATCTAATTGTTCAAGATGCGAATCTTCTACCACCACTAGACTTAAAATAGTTCTAATTGAAGTCATTTTAACAAAAGGAGAAAATATTTCATCAAAGTCTATACCTTTATTTTGTGCAAACCCATTTACAACAAGTCTAGCCTTGTACCTCTTCTTTCCTCCATATTCTTCCTTCAACCTATATACCCATTTATTCTACAATGCCCTTTTTTCTGCAGGAAATTGAACCAAATCCCAAGTTTGGTTTCTTACTAATGAGTCCATATCCTCATTTATGCCTTTCTCCCACTTCTTTCTAGTTTCTAGCTGCATTACCTCTTCATAACATTCTGGTTCAGCAAAATCAATCATCAATAAATAATACAGTGAAGGAGAGAATCATTCAGGGGGTCTACTTAACCTAGTAGATTTTCTTACAGATGTAGGAGTTTCAGGTACCTACTGTTGTTCTTGATTTTCTGGTCCATTTGGAACTTCATTTTCTTTGATTTCATCAAGCACCGTGTACTCTATGTTTTCCTTTTCCACTTTCTTTCCCTGCAACTGATCTTTGTACATAACCTTTCATTGAATACTACATCTCTACTCCTCACAATTTTCCATTAGAGGAAATTTCAACTCAAAATGGGCCTCCTAAGGAAAATTAATAAAATAATAGTTAAAATAATAAAATAATATTTATTAATTTTGGAGGAAGAAAAGAAAAAACTACTTTTTTGTTCGTATTTTCGACATATCTCCCTATGTTTTTACTCAAATTTCGACCGGGATAGCTCGTTGGATGCGGAATTAAATTCTACATCCAACGAGTATCCACTCAGCATATAGGGAGATATGTCGAAAATACGAACACAAAAAGTAGTTTTTTTTATGATACCTATCTCTAAATTTATATTAATTTTTTTTTAAGAGGTGCTCCCTTTTTTAATTTTAAATAATTTTGATTGGCTAATACATGATGACATGGAATTTGTATTATTTTTGGAAGGCCCATTTTAAATTGAAATATTCTCTAATGAAAATCCCAAAAGCGATAACCAAAATCATCAACCTCGTATCCAATAAAGGTATATTTATTGGATTTACCTTCAAGCTTTGTTCTATGATATTTATCAATATGAACAAATGCTTCACAACCAAAAGTTCTTAGAAATGAGTATTTTACCCATTTACCTGTCCATGCCTCCTCTGGAATCCCACCATCCAAAGCGCTTGAAGGCCCTTTGTTTATTAAATAAACAATAGTGTTTACAACATCAACCCAAAACTGTAAGGGAAACCCTGCATGCAATCTCATATACCTTGCACGCTCCATGATCATTATGTTCATCCTTTCTTACACACCATTTTCTTGTGGTGTTCCAGGGACTGTCTTCTCTCTGCGAATCCCAATGTGTGAACAATGAAATTCAAACTACTTGCTATAGTATTCACATCCATTATCATATCTAAGACATTTCAACCTTTTTCCTTTCTCATTCTCAGCCAAAGCTTTCCACTTCTTAAAAGTATCAAACACATCAGATTTCTGTCTAATGCAATAAACCCAAGTTTTTCTAGTTGCATCATCAATAAAAGTAATATAATAATGAGAGACATCTATAGATTGTACCTAAGTTGGTCCCCATACATCTGTATAGACAAGCTCTAAATTTTCACTCTTCTTTTGTTTCCCAACCCTCAGAAATCTAACTTTCTTCTGTTTTCCATAAACACAGTTCTCATAGAATTCCAAACTTACCTGCTTTAGATCTGGAAGCAGTTTCCTTGAGTGGAGAATCTGCATCCCCTTCTTACTCATGTGGCCAAACCTATGATGCCACAACATTGCACCTATTTCTATGGAAGATACAGAGATATTAGAATCAGTATTATGAGGACATAAATATAACATACCTACCCTATCTCCTTTTTCTATTACCAGTGATCCTTTATTGATCTTCCACCACATTTCTCCAAACGTAGACAAACAACCGATATTTCCCAACTGCCCTATTGAGATCAATTTTTTTTTCATATCAGAAATGTGCCTTACATCTTTTAGTAGCCATTCACTTCCATTATTTAACTTAATCCGTACCTTACCCTTTCCAACAATTTTACATGGTTCATTATCCCTCAATAAAACATGTCCAAAATCACCTTGAACATAATCATGAAAGAATTTCCTATGGGGTGTAGCATGACATGAAGCCCCTCAATATACTACCTAGTAATCTCTAGTATTATCTAATGCAAGAATTAAAGCATCTTGTAACACATCACCTGCTACATTTGCTTCTTGAGTAGTCGCTTGCTTCCTCTCACCTTTCTTCTTTCGTGATTTGTAGTCTTTCTTCAAATGTCCTTTCTTACCACAATTCCAACACCCTATTTTTCAGAATTTGTACTTGGATCATCCCTTTTTAGACTTGCTACGATTTCCTAGGCTCCTTCACCTCTCCTTTTGTCTCCCTCTTCTATCCTTGGTCAACGCATTACCTGATATCTCACCTGTTATTTTTCTTCGCATTTCCTCGCTAAGAATAACACCAACAACATCATCAAGCTTAAGAGTGTTTGAACTAGGGACAAATTTACTTACAGCCATGACCAAGCTATTCTAGCTTTCTGGAAATGAGCACAAGATTAGAAGAGCCCTAACCTCATCATCAAATTTCTTGTTTACAGAACTTAACTGACTCATAAGTATATTAAACTCATTTAAATGGTCAACAACAGATCCACCTTCCGACATCTTCATATTAAATAAATGCTTCATTAAAAACACCTTGTTGAAAGCTGAGCGTTTTTTCGTAGAGTTCGCCAATGCACTCATCACACCCTCTGTTGTTTTTTTCTTTCGAAATATTGAAAGCCATCGATGAAGCCAGGAACAACCGTATTGTTCCCAGTTCCTTTCTATCATGAACCTCCCATTCTTCATCCTTTATAGCCACCGACTATTTTTCTTTTCCACCCAATGATAGGTATAGATCCTTCTGGTACAAATAGTCCTCCATTTGCATCTTCCATAACTGATAGTTTTGGATGTTAAATTTCTTGACCCTAAACTTTTCCTCTTCTACCATTTCTCCCACTCAAACCAGGAACCCTTATTTCCTATGAGTTTACCAGCCAAATAGACCTTTTGCCTATGATACCAATTGTTAGAAACAAGACCGCAGAGAAATAAAAGATATACAATTAAATCATTAAACAAGATGCAAAAACAACTTTAACACATTACAGAGGGACATCGATATTACATGGTTCACCCAAGAGATAGGCTATGTCCACATAGAAATTGCCAGTCCTTTTATTAGCGTCTAGAAATATGAAGAGATACAACCTGCAACAACTCTGTTGCACTTCCTCTTCATGACACTCTCACAGTCTCTCTCACACAGTCATAGATATTGTTTACAATACAATACAATACAATACCATACCACACCCAGTCATATTATGATGCTTTTATTTTATAGGGGAAATACCATGGGAAAATACTACGGTTATACCAATACCATGGGTTCGCAAAATTGTTGGCCAACACCATGTTCACTGCATTTGATGGAAGATCTTTTCGGCCGCATGGTATACTTCCTTCCCTTGAGGTCCAATTGGGGGGGAAGACCATGGCGATCAAGGTTGAGGTGGTTGATGTGCCCCTCGATTATAGTATTTTACTAGGACATAACTGGATTTATAATACGCAAGCGGTCACGTCATCCCTCTTCCGGGTTGTTTATTTTCCTTTGGATGGGAGTATTGTTACAATCGATCAAATATATTTTGATAATTTTGGTACGAAAACATCGTCGGGAGCTACTACCCCGGTCATTGATAATTCTCATATAACAACTGAGAATTTTGGGTTGGGATTGTATCCTTAGTTGATGTGAACTTTCAATTGTCCCACACTGGTTCTTATGGTAGGTTCCAACCTTGGTAGAGCTTCCTCATCGTCGAGTTCGGTTCCATTTTGCGTTTCGCATTTGGAAGATCCTTGGACTCTCCCTTCTCTGAGTACTTTGGGTGAAGACTCTATACCTTCCAAGATGGACATGTCATTGTCTACAACATTGGTGGCTTATCAAGCTAATCTTTGTCTAGTTGTAGATCCTAGTCCTTCCTATTCATGGACAGAGGAGGAGGAACCTTATGCACTTCCTGCTTGGGAGGTTACGTCATCTCACTCGCATGACTTCTTCCATGACGTCTTTCCAGCGGATGAAGCTATTATCAAAGCTATGTCTAGAGTAGAACAACCTTGAGGAGAGTTACATCATAAATATTAATTTCTTCCTAAGCTTGATCATATAGAGTGTGATGACTATAGGACAATTCTTAGCGAGAAAGTTGGTAGGCTCGTGGTCCCATTAGGCTCTCCTAGTAAGTATGCCGAAGGGAAAATGGCCAACTTGTCACCTACCATGCCTATCAACATTTATTTAACTCCTGGAAAGATTGAGAATGTGTACATTGGGGCGGATTGTTCCCCCAATGAGGTTGAGGCATACACCAAACTCTTTAAATAATTTCAAGATGTTTTTGCTTGATCATATGAGGAGATGGCAGGAATTAAACCTTGCATTGCTGAACATGAAATTAGAACCTATCTGAATGCTAAATTTGTTCGAAAACGTTTGCATGCGATGAATCTTGGGAAAGAATGTGCTAGTCAAATCTTGTTCTAGTTGAAAAGAAGCAGGGAATGATCTATGTATGCACTGATTTCATAGATTTGAACCGAGCATTCCCTACAGATAACTTCCCCACACTGTTTATTGATCAGATTTTGGATGAGTTTGTGGGGAGAGAAGTGTTCTCATTTATGGACAGATTTTCAAGATATAATCAGATCCATATTAAACTCAAGGATCAACATTTTAATGATTTGATTTTTACTTGGGGTACGTTTGCCTATAAGAATATTCCTTTCGACCTTAAAAACACCAAAGCTACTTTTCAAAGGGGTATGAACTTCTCTTTTCATGACCTTAAGCGATTGATTGAAGTGTATCTCGATGATTTAGCTGGTCACTCTCATTTGTAGGTGGATCATCTTGACCATCTGTGTTTGGTTTTCGAAAGATGCCACCGATATCAAATTCGGTTTGATCCTCATAAGTGCATATTTTGCATGAGAATAGGTTCCTTACCAGGGTTCATCATTTCCAAGGAGGAAATTAGGGTCAACCCTTTAAAGGTTGAGGCAATACTTCAATTGTCTCCCCTGTGTAATATTAGACATCTTCAGAGTTTGCAAGGGATGGCGAACTTCTTGTGAAGATTCGTGGTCAATGTTTCCAATTTGACTAAGGGTTTCATGAATTTATTGAAGAAATACACACCATTTATCTGGGATGAGTGAGCCCATAAGTCTTTCAATGCTTTAAAGAAGTCCTTGGCATCAATCCCCGTGCTGAGTCCACCCGACTATAGCCGTGACATTTTGATCTATGTGGTCGCATCTCAAGAGATGATTGGCATGGTCTTGGTTCAAGAGGACGAGGATTTCCAAGAGAATGTCATCTAATATTATCTTATTTGAAACTTTATTGATGTGAAGCTTTGTTATACTCATGTCGAGAAGCTAGCCCTAGCTACTGTCCATGCGGTCCAGCGTTTGAGGCATTACATACTTCTTCGCCAAACGTTGGTTGTGGCTCACATTAATCCATTTCAATTTGTCCTCACCAGATGAATGATAGGGGGGGAGTACAATAAATGGATTGTGATATTTCAAGAATTCAACCTTGAGTTTATTTCTGCAAAGTCGAAGAATTCCTTAATTTTTGCGAAGCTCATATCTGATTTTCCTAGTTTGGATGAAGGGGAGGTTCATGAGGATCCTTTTGTTGATGACCACATTTTTCTCATTTCGACTATGGACCCATGGTATGGGGATATTATCGTTTATTTTCAAAATTTGAAGGTTCCTTCTCACCTCTCACAAGATGAGCGTCGACGGTTATGTCATGTAGCGAAGAACTACCTCATTGATGATACTTTGTATCGTCGTGGGGTTGATTCCATTTTGTGTTAATGTTTAACCCATGAGGAGGCTGAGTCTATGCTGAATGATTTCCATGGAGGGGCATGTGGTGGTCATTTATGTGGGCTTTCTACAGCTCAAAATATTTTGAGAGAAGATTATTTTTGGTCGTCGTAATTCAAGGATTGTGTCAATGCGGTCAAGCGGTGCCACCCTTGCCAGGTGTTTTCACGGAACATGCGCTCACATCCTTCCCCGTTACATCTGATTATCACCACTTGTCCCTTTACTAACACTAGTGGAAGATGAGAGATTATTGACCAAAAAAATCACCAAAATCCGCATATCAATGTCCACTTTTGGTTTTGCGATCGTTGGTGGTTAATTTACGGTCTTTTATTATGCGACCAAAATTGGTCATTTTTATTTTGGTCATTTATAGCTTGTCAGTTGGTCATTAATTTGGTCATATAATTGGTCATTAATTTTGTCGTATATTTGAATCAATGAAAAAATATATGACCACATTTATGACCAAATTAATGACCACATGACAAACTAGAATATGACCAAATCTGGTCGCGTAATAAAAGATCGTAAATTAGCCACCAAAACTATTTTTGGGTCATTGATATGGGAATTTTGGTCGATTTTTTGGTCATTGATATCTTATTGTTTGGTCACTTATCTCTCAATTTTTGGTCATTTTATATGCGAATTTTGGTCATTAATCTCATTTATTGGTCACTAATTTAGTCGTTTTATGTGTGGTTATTATATTTTAGTAGTTTTAATGGTGTCCATTATTAATCAATATAAATTTTTAATATGATATTATGTTTAAATTAAAAAAAGAATCATACATTATTTATCCTCATTTAATACACATGTGAATTATGAAATGTCACATTAATTAGTTAATTACAACACTTATAAATAATATAAAGTACAACCATATAAGTTTGAAGTTGCACAAATTATATTATATGAAATGTCAAGTATTACAATAAATATGAGTTTTCTCAAAAACTATATCCATATAACTTTACATGAAAATAATCTAGTAGATCGATGACTTTTCAAAATATTACAATGGCTAAACCATCCCACTTGTACTTGGATGCTAAGCCATACTTAGATCCAGCAGCAGCTTCAAAACCATACTTAGCAGCTTGAAACACTTAGCAACAGGCTCTTCATACTCATTGGAAAAGCCTCAGTAACAGGCTCTTCATACTCAATGGCCCAATTTTTGATCTTTCAATTTGTGCACGTGCTTTTGTATCCACACTGCATGTGCTTCTGTTCTTTCTGAGCTTTATATCTATGCATGTTCTTCTGTATCCGCACTGCAGTAGCCTCCCTCCTCATGTTGTTATAAATCTTGCGAGTAATATTACCTACAAACAACACATGTTAAGCAATAGATTTTGCTTCTCGCTAAAACGAGAAAACAAATAACTGAAAAATGTACATAGCAATTTCACAAGATTTAACATGGAAAAAAGAAACAATTCCAACAAACAACAGGTGTACTCAAAATGCATAAACATTTAGAACCAACAGACCTACAAATACATGAACATGAAATACCTCTCCATAAGTCCTGGATATCAATGGCATCATTGCGCAAAACAAGAAAATATTTTCGAGCAATATATGAACGAACTTTGCACTGAATAATTTTTTCCAAAACGGTCCATACAATGTTTCAGCAAAAACTAAAATGGTCCATACAACGTTTCAGAAAAACTGAAATGCCACTAAAATGTTTGAGCCATGTTTGAAAGAGGAAATATTCTGAAAAACCACAATGCATTTCCAGCACCTCAAGGTAGACTTTCCAGTAACATAGTTTAACAGTATTTATGTAATGACCTTTCTCAACAACTTCATTTTAGATGTGGATGAAATCAACTTCATTGTAGATGTGGATGAAACCAGTAAGAAGAAATAGAAAAGTATCTTAGAATCTTCCTTCACCTATAAAGTGGAAGCTGTACACTTATAAATCATAACAAATGCTCTAATAGCGCAGTAGAGGAATGAGGAAAAATTTTTTCCATGAAAATTATATAAACTGCAAGGACAACATCATTCTTAATCTGTCATTGCTGCTAATGTCTACAAAAGAATTTACGAATAAGAAGCACAAGGGCCTAGAGAAAGGAGGGATATTTCACAGAGATATTTGGCATATAAACAAAAAATAAGAGAAAGAATATAAAATAAGGAAAAATCTTGAAAGCCAAGACTCCACAGGTGGGAGAACTAGAATCCCATCCATGCAACAAAGAATTAAGACAATTCCACCATATAAATATGGTTAGACACATTTGTGACATTATAATAAGAAAGTCAAATATTTGTGGCGTTAGGGAAAACATTCAACAATATGGTCAATGTCTCTAGAAAATACTTTCTTGCAAATAAGTAGCATGGTTTACACTCCCCATTAACCATGCAATGTCATCTGCTAATTTGTTTCTGTAAATGCAGAACAAAAAATATTAGGTCATAACTTGCCTTCTATAATCAAAACAAAAATGACTACAAAAAATATGACCTACACTGGCTTCTGGTACATAGTCATACACATAGATTAATGATTAATATAAAAAATAATTAGACATATCAAGCTAGTACATGAGAAAAAACCCTACTATTTGAGTTATTGTGAAGACAATATAAACTGCTGATACAAACTCCAATGTTAACAAAAATGGCAATACAAGGGAATATATACAATTCACTTCTTATCAAACAAAATCACAAACATAAACAATAGCATTTGAAAAATCTGTAATAGATTTTGTAAAAGGTTTGCAATGTTTTGTTCCAAATACAATTGCATAACTTTATATCAAGAAATCCATTGACCATCAAAACACACAATCTTTGATGATATTCACCATGAATACCACATGAAGGAGATCATTGTTACCAAAATTTTGACCTTTTTTCAAGAAACCTTTTTCCCACTCTTAACCAACCATCTTCTTGGAATTGGGGACCAAGAATAGATAACGAAATCACACATAAAATAAAAAACAGTGGTCAATGATGAACAAAGAAATTACTCCCACCAACAATAAATGCTCCAACCAAGGAACCAGAGATGGATCTTGCATACCCAATTTAGGACCAAATCAAAATTACAATCAATGGAACTCACATTTTAACATCTTGGATTATGATAAACTAAACTGCTAACTAGCGCATCAAGTCAAACCGTGACTAATAAATCATAATTTCTATTACAAAATGATGCACTGGTTCTTTGGTTGTCATAAGCCAATAAATAACTCTCAAGGTCAAGTTTACAAATATCCATTGCAGTAACAAAAATTGTATCCATTTCCTTGGAATAAGACTAGATATTCATTGGTTGTCATAAACCAATAAATAGCTCTCAAGGCCAAGTTTACAAAGATCCATTGCAGTAACAAAAATTGTATCCATTGCCTTGAAATAGGACTAGATATGCTTCATCGCTGTCCACTTTTGGAAAACATGGAGTGTATTATCATTCCAAACTACAGGCTTCTTTTCCAGTACTATAAAAGGAAGTCAGACTATATTTGGTTATATATTTAGGCGCTTCTGAATTTTTCCAACCCTTCAAAATAACAATGGCAGATGTTCTTCATGTTTTATTTATGAAAAATGAATTCACTGACCTCCTAAGACTAAGGAATTCCTTAAAACCATGAGACAAATCTAGAGATGCATGTTTTAAGTGTCAACGACTTCCGGGGGGTGTGCTGAGCTTGTTCATGGCCAACAGACTTTGCTCTATGGTCAATGTTAAATATGACAACACCATTACCATCAATATAAAATCATTTGCGTTCATCAATATTATAGATGACAACCATTACAAGCAATAGAAAACACAACCATAAATTAAAGCTAATGCAGTCAAACAGGCTAGTTTGAAGTGTCGTTACGGTTCCTACAAATTTCCTTGGTTTTTCTCACTGGAGCACAAAATATACTTCAATAATCTAATAGTTGTAGATATTTTACATTTTTTAAACTATAATTCTTTGGTACCCCTCCTTTGTACATAAATTTGATCATATGCAAAAGCATAAATGAGACAAGGTTTCTCCCCTTGAAACCAAGTTCATATTCTCAATTTTATCAATGAAAATATTCTATATGAACCATCCAAAATTCCTACAATGGGAACAAAGTACAATGTCCCATCATATTTGTTAACATTATCATCAATTTTGTTCAACTTTAGGCATGACCTTTATCTATGATAAAAAATCCCGACTGACAAGGGACTTTAAACAACAATCTCGTAGCACAAAAAAACACGCACTGCATTAGGAACCTAGTTGGGTGCATGGGGATTTGAGCTTTTCTTTGAAAGTAAAAGGCCACTCCTCTTTATGATAGTCAAAACAATAAATATGTCCTTCCCAATTTATCACTTCTAGAGTGAGAAGAGCATAAGGCCATAACCATAACAACGCTAATGACCTCTCAAGTCTTAATCAAATTCTACCATCCATCCAAACCCATATATTCTTCCATCCTTCAATTCGGAAACTTGTCACAATTCCATCCTCCATTTCTCTCTTCTTGTCCCTTGTCGAGATTTTGGAGGATGGATAATTTACAATTGTGAGTTGTTTCTTACAAGCATCCGAAATAGGCACATCACACATTGAATCAAATGGGAATTTGGGCAATTTTCTGAATCTTGAAATAGATGGAGCAAATAACCTACCCTACACTAGATGTGTAAACAATGTTTCACACAATTCTGAACTTATGACTGCTAGTTATTTTTATACTCCCACTGCAAGTCAGATAACTTGATTCTTGAGAATTTTCTGCTAGGTCTATGAACAAATAGATTCCCCACCTCATTAATACCAAAAGTATGAATCCATGAGTCAAAGTATTGCTATAGAAAAAATCAGGACAATTACCAAGCATTGGCATGCGAAGTGTTTTTTCCCCATGCCATTATTGTTTTGTTCTCTAGATTCTGGGAAAATTAATTTCCATAGAGATGTAGTACACCGTTAAGTAACTAGCATTTTCAATCTATCATGTAAACTGTAGGGTGAGTTCCAGGGTTGGACAGAGTGTAACACCCCGGTTTTGACCCCATTTGCATTTAAATAAATGATGTAAATAATCATGGTGTGGAGCTAGGAAAAATCCCCACCATCGATTTAGTAATTATGTTTCGGAAATTAAGGGGTGGCCGATGGTATTTTTTTATGCCAGCTGAACATTAACGACTGAACATCATGTTAAATTGCAATTTTTAATTAAAACCACAGCGGGCTATGTCAACACGACTAAATAAGATGGGGGCTTGATTTCTCCTAAGGATGAGGGAGTGGGGGATTGGAAGAGTGGGGAAATTCCAATTGGGCAGATCCCCACATTGGGAAAAACGTTTTTTGAATTTCTTGGGCAAGAAAACACCAAAATGACCACTTTTCTGTCATGCAACAACGTTTCACCTTCCCCTCACGATTTGGATTGAACAAAATTTTTTTGGAAACCCAATTTGGCATTCACGCGGGAGCCAGCAAGAAAAAATGATTTTGAGTTTGAACCTTTGAAATTTTTTTCCTATCCAACGATCTGAATCCTTCACATTTTTTGTTTTTTTGTTATGACTTTTCCCCTATTCAGCAATTTTGTTCTCTTTCATGATTTCTCCAGTCTGCTAGTTGTTTTCATGGACACGATTTCCCTGAATCCGATTTTATGTCTTTGATTTGAAATATTGACAACGTTTTTGTTTTGGTATTTTGCAGCAGTCTGTCTGGCACCGACAATGTTTAGAAATTCATAAATTTCTATGTGTGTATGTAATCCCTAGCGTTGGCTACATTCTGATCAATCCCAGGATTGAGATCATTGTGTGGGAATCCACATTTAGAATTTGAATTTATTGAAGGAATGGAAATAGATTCTGAGACTTTCTTCATAACCCTAGTGTGTGAAAGAACCTCACAGACCAATCTAGAGAGTTGATTTTCTTCTTTGCATGCCGTGAATAACACTGGAAGGGAAGGCATGGCCCGAGGGAATGTGTAGCAGAAAAGGGAATGCTTCCTTGTGTTGGGTGTGTAATTGTTTAGAAATCAAGATAGATCCGGTGTGGGTGTTCATAGCTCCGGGGTTGAGCTCACTAGCTTAGTAGTTTGTATTTCCACCTCCTTGGCAGCCTGACAAACCCAAATGGAAGGATGGCTTGGTTGGTAGCCTGATAAACCCATCTATTGTCTTGGTTGTGTCTCCTGTGAATTTGGCTAAGTGTAAACCACTTCCTATGTAAGTCTGATAAACCCAAATGTGTTGGCTTGATTGAGTTTCATTGTATCCTTGGCTATGGGGAAAGTATACTGGTGATCCTTATTCCTTGGAGAAAATCATGCCCAGCTCGGGGGTGACAGTGTTGTTAAGAGATTAAAGAGCACACTAGTCTATGGTTGGGTGGAACGTTGCAGCGACATAGCTGGTTGCGGGATGATCTTCTTTCAAAGATAAGTATTCTTGTGTATTTAAGTTCTACAACTGTATTTGCTTATGAATTCTTATGAAATTATGATGAACATGTTGAATGCATGAATGTGTTGAATGAATGATTTTATTCCACTGTATATATCATGAACATTCCATTATGCATCTATTTATACTTAAGAATGTTTTATTTCAAAGCGATTTTTATATTATGTTCATGGGGCTTAGTTTGCTGGGGTTGTTAAATGTTAGTCGTGTCCTCTTCGCTAAGTAAGGGTTGGGGATGTGACACAGAGAATCTGGAGTCATTTACCAATGAGCAGTCCCATCACAGTTTTTTGGCAGGTAATTTTTAATGGAATTATCTCGCACTAATATTAATTTCTATTGTGATTATACCTTTAAATCCCCATGAACAATGCATATGATATGTGTATAGTTTTCCTTTTTAAGCGCATTTTATTTTGTCACAACGTAAGGACTATTTCATTTCCAATAAGTTCACAAGAATAGTCATAAACTGAAGGGGGATTTGTTCCAAAATACAACGAACTTCACAAACAAGTACACCTTTAATCATAGGATATTTTCAAAAGACTAGAATATTTTCTTCCAAGTGTTAGGATCAATTGAAACACTAGTGAGAAGGTGTAAATGGAAAAAGGATGATTTAAAGAAGAAGGCCAAGAAGATCAAGGTTAGATGCACAACACAAAAGAAATCGATAGCTTAGGTCATCAGGAAAAGGCATTAAAAATCGACACACAAATACTGCACATCTAAAATAATTCTGAGTATCCATAGGATTTAAAATGTAATATCAGTTATAGAATGTAAAATGAAGTGCATTCTACATTTCTCACATGTTCTATGCATTTTTCCATGAGACTTCGAATTTTAAGCCCAAGCATAACATTTTCCACATATATTCCAAAGTACCAAGCAAAGGTGAAGGACACTCATTTATACCTTGCAGTTTTGAACTACTTGATACTTAGTAACCAAAACAAGGAACCTTTGACATTCGACTGGAGCCTCCTTCTTAATTGCTTGAAAATCATTCTGTTGTAGAAGTTAACATTTGATACATTACAATACAACAAAATCTCTTCCATGAGAAAAATTGAGTAAAAAATTTGAAAATGATTAGGGCTGATAAAAAGCACATGAGTAAAACATCCATTTTGAGCCAAAGCCACACATAATGAAGAAAAACTATTATATTTATACTACATACCAACACACCCTTGGACAATTGGATCGCAACTGAGCCAACCCACCAAAGGAGTTTTGTCCTGATTTCCATTTCGCTAAAGTAATAGGACTTTGCTGCATTAAACATGTCTTCCTTGAGCTTAATGAATTAGAAGAACCCAATTTAGGGGATATTGGAGATGATTTTTGCAATATTGACTAGTTGCTTGAGGGATGCAAACTACCCATGGAAGATTCCCCCTACTCTTGATATTCAATATAATTATTCTTAGCAGCAGTCACACTTGTACCACCTATTACAACAAACGAGTGACTCCTCCTTAGACGACAATTTGGATCTCCTGAAAGAGGACAAAATCCCCTGCTACCAAAATCGATAAGAGGTGCAGTTTTTTTATTGGTTTTGTCATCCATGAAAGAAGCGAATGCTTGAAAGAAGATGTTGATAAAATGTATAAAGATAGAAAAATATCTGGATGATAAATGTATATGCTCATGAAATGTTCTTCTCTCCCTCTAGCCTCTGAATCTCTAGAGCAACTATCACTCTCTTACATACAAAGTAATTGTTGTTAGAAACTATCAACACAATAATGTAACCAAATATACAAGAAATGGAAGATTTCTCACCAGTATCAAAGGTTTATATAAATTGTGCACAACCAAATTGTAAGCATGGATATTGTCATAATCATGAAGATTTAGATTAAAAGATAAAAAAAGACATCGCTGAGATGCCTATAACTCTTCTGAAACATTTCATTCATTAACCAAACCATTGAAAAGGAAAATAATACCATGACTTGTGGAATATATATAGGAAAGACTTCCAAACAAAGATGCTGAATGGAAAACTAGTAAATACAAACCAAAGCCAATATAAAATTTATTATCTAGATAAATTACTATTAAACCACCAAGTTTTTATTCTTGCAGAGTCCAGACCTTTTCTCCAAAAGAAAATTTGACGTTAACATATATTTAAAAATGCCCCAATTATGTGATTAGATGCATCCCTAGAACATTAACTATAAAAACTGCCTCAAATTCCATCAATCATATTCTATCATGAACTAGAATAAATAAACTTTTATAAACACTAAACAGATATAATGTGATTGTAGCAGAATACTTAACAAGTTCAAGAATTTTGGAATTTTTCCCAAGTGTGCCAAGGGTTCAAATTTTCAAAGGGACACAAATAGTAAGTTAATTTACAGAAAGTACTAGTCTTGTGACAGTTTCCAGCTTTGCATCAGAATTAAATATAGGCTATTTTCTTTACTTATCATTCTTAGTCTTTTTTGTCATGGAAATGAAGAACCATGCGATCATCTCCTTCTGCAATGCCCAGTTTTGAGTTTTTTAAATGGTGGAATTGTTGATGAGGAAGCAGACAGGTTCTTTTAATCTCTTTCCAGACCTTACCAGTAATTGGTAGATAGGAGGAAATAAATATGATATTTTAGTTCAAATGTGGGAAATTATCCCAATTTTTATTTACTATAAATTTTGATTACTAAAGTGTTATGCATAAACCAACATAGGACGACTCAAAGGACTCCTACACACCTCTATGACAAGATCATAAGTGTTGAAGTATTCCCTTTGATTTCCCAATCCTATGATCCAAATAGATGATTTTCAAGTCGTCAAGCTAATATTTATACCCTATTTGATTGATTATTGAACCCATAAGAAGGATCCCTTTCCTTTTCCTTTGATCGTTTCGCAGTTGACCACTTTTGGCTACATCTCCACCATTTGGGCCCATCAAAGATATCATGCAAGAATCAAGCAATCATGAAGATGATAAAAGGGAAGAGTTAGATCCAAAAATTGAGGAATATAATGAAGGAGATGATGTGAATCAAAGTAATGCCTCAATAGTAGAAAAGAATGATGAACTAGAAGTTGAAGCAAACCTTGAACATGAACTTGTAGCTGCTCTAGATGAGATAAGTAATGAAAGAGAGAAGAAAAAGATAATGATGGATCAACTACAAAATTATCAAGAAAATAGTTTATTAATAGAAGATAAGCTAAGAAAAAATGAGGAGACTATTATTAGTCTGAAAATTCAAAAGGAAAAAATTTGTAATGATCAAGAGGCTGAAAATGTTTCTTTAAGGGAAGAGCTTGAAAAAATGAGTAGGGATTCTAGTAAAAAGGATGAAGAAATCTAAAAAATTAGAAAATAAAATATATCTCTGAAAGGACAGCTACAAAATGTTTGATAGGAATTTCAAAGATCAAACAAATGACACATAGCCTTGAAGAGGCCAAGAAGATCATAAATGAACAAAAGGATCAGTTACTTGAAGTTGAAAGGATTGTCAATGGTTTGAAAAGTCAAGTGGATGAATACAATAGGACTAAATAAAGTTTGACAACCAATATCCACAAAAAGAAAAATAAGATCAAGACCCTACATGACACATTGAACAAGGAAAGCATCACCAGTTTAAAGTTTGAGAAAAGTACACCAAACTTGAATAATCTCTTAGGGAAGCAAAGAGATTCAAGTGACAAAATAAGAATTGGGTTTGGACGTTATATTGTTAAAGGAGAAGACTCCAAGTCACATGGAAGAGAAGATAGGAAGAAAAGACATAATCCAAGATAAAATGATGTTGGCATTTGACAAATAAGGAATGAGATGCAAGGATGGACCAAGCAGCAAAAGTGGACCAAACATGAAATAAAAAGGAATTCATCTAAAAGACCTCCATATCAAGGAAGATCAACTACTCAAATATATTCAAATATATTTCATGGTTTTTGTTACAACTGCAACAATTATGGTCACAAGGCTATCCACTGCAAAGTTTATGATAGGTATACTCCAGCAAGAAACAGAGGTATGGGTTCCTTCAAGTTTCAATGTTATAATTGTCAGGGTTTTGATCATATTGCAAAAGATTGTAAGAAACAAGGATTGACAAAAATATGGAGAAATAAATACATTGATTCAATCAACATGAGACTCAGAGATTTTGTACATAACAATACAAAACTATGGAAGAAGAGGTCAACGAAAAAAACTAGTACTGAAGCAGTCCAAGATAACAAGAGTAAGGACAAGGAGCTAGACCATGAAGATCATGAAAGATCTTCCATCTTATTTTGATTGAATTTTTTTTAAATGACTGATGGGAGATTCAGATATAGGTGTTCGCCTTGAGGAGATTCCCGTTGATAAAAAATTTATGCCTGTCAGATGTGATATTAAATGGATTTGGTGTAGTAGTGAATTCTTTAAAGTCAAACCATACTTGCTGTAAATTTGTAGTATCATCAAGTGGAAGCTAAATAACTAGAGTGCAAAGACAAAATGCTGCAGATGTCACTCTGTCTTACAACCTTGAACAAGTATGATTATACATGCAGAGAGTCCTGTATGGCATCTTTTGAAGTAATTTCTTAACAAAAAAATTCAACAATATCTTGAATTTTGAAGGGTTGATACCAAAAACATGATTAAAATAAGACCAATAGAACCAACAGAATAGTTATAGATAAATGTAATTCTCAGATGAAGAAGAAATCCATGGTATCCACATGTAACTATTTTTGAGTACTTGTGATCAGTCTATGAAAAAGACTTTGTGTTGATACCTATGAAAGATGGCATCTAAATTTAGGAGGAAAATTATTCAAGTAGAAGACTGTTATCAAGCCACAAAACAATCAAGGTTTATTCCACGTCTATTTCTGATCTGAGTCATAACCAATATGTCTATTCTCTATTTGTTCAGATGCAAGGATGACTAGACAAGATAAAACTAAGAATTCAAAGAAAGAAATCACACTCCTACCATACATGGGCAATTTCATAGAAAATATTAAATATATGAGAGAATATGTGTACATTCAATCTAATTACAGACTCATTGTACCAAGCAACCATAGTCTAAATTCTATAGACACAGAGAATGAATTTTATTGTAAGAGACATCTTGCACTTCAATGCTTATTAAATATGTTTAGTAAGAAAGGAAAATATGAGAAATTTAAAGGAGAAACAACATACTTGCATTAGCTAGCAGATCCGATGAGAACCCTATTGAGTCATTTCTTGCTATTAGTTTTCTCGATAGCTTCATCGCTCTTTTTCTCTCCAATATTTTGAGCAGCACTAGTAGCACAAGTCCTAATGGTGCAAAAACTCCCACAATTCCATCCACAATGCCCAACACAATAGCTACCTTGATATTTCTTGATGCTTTTTATGACCTTCAAGGATTAACTCTAATTGCTGCTGCAACATTTTTGCAATATGAAGATGGGTGCTAGTGTTGTATTTTGGTAACCAAGCAATTATCGTAAAAAATAATAGTTCTCTTTTGGCTTAATAGGAAAGAAAGGCATGGGTGCAACTTTCTAGTCAAAAGATTCAAAGAGAAATCAGCAAGAATGTTGCAAGTGATATTTTGAGAAAGAGACCCTATTAATTTGTCACAGTGGTCTAGGAACTGAGAACACAGTCTCACAAAGAATACAGAAAAGTATGCATAAAATTTGCAAAATGGTGCTGCAATGGAAGTAGCAGCTCTGTATAATCAAATGAATGATGAATAATCCAATACAATGATCATGTAAGATGCATGAATTCCAAGAAAATTCAAATTCCCGAGGAGGTCATTCAAATTGAATGAATGTGTGTAGCTTAACTGATTGTAAGCCATAGTAAACAAACTAGTTAACTAACTAATCAAGTGTCGATTGACTCAATTGAGTCCTAACTGAAGTCGAAGTGAAATAAATGACTGAGTCTAATTGAAAGTAAATCAGACACATGTTACTGCATTCCAATCAACAAGTGGTAGCNAAGTCAAACTGGCCATCAGAGGTGGTTGGAGGCACCCCTGTTGACTCCAGTTCATTAAATATTAATAAAATAATCAATATAATGAATGGAGGCACCTTCAACACGTAGTTTAACTGATTGTAACCATCAGTTAGAAATTAGGTGCATTTATTACACTCAGATCACCCGCGGAGTGCTCCAGTTAGCCTCCTCGAATGAAGGAGAAGGCTTAGTTGGCCTCCTTGACTGAAGGTAGGCATGGGTGTGCTCATGTTGATGTCATATAGTGCTCCTCTGATGCCAATTAAGTCAATAAAACTTAGGATAGTGGTTTAACAAGGTCAAATTGACCAAATTAAATGTGCATGGTGTGTAAATGTCTCCAACAGACCCACTAAATGAATTCACAACTAAGTTCAAGTAGGAAATGTTGGGCAACGAAAAGAATGAATGCGGATGTGACCAAATAAATTAATTCAAAAATAGGTCAAGCCTCTATAATTGGTCAAATGACCCAAGATCGGGAACATGAAATCTGAAATTGTTTTTTCTCAATACAAGTTTGACAACTTGTTTATTTTCTAGAATTGGGAACATGGGTCCAAGACTAATGCCCTACAAATCAATTTCTTGCAAGTTTGTCAAGATGCTCATATCTGGAAGATCCCTAGACAACTGATTTCCTAAAAGTTGTAACACAGATGCTTTGCAATGTAGTCAGGGAGTTGGACATAGGGCCACTTAACAAGTTGTTCTTGAAGCTCATAAAGTTTAGAATAGGGAGGGCACTTATCCATTCAAGAAGTGTGTCATTCAACATATTATTGTTAAGTATTAAGTTCTAGAGATTCCTTTGAAGAGAAAGCTCATGTGAAAAGTTTCCATACAAAATTTTTGAAGTACTATTTAGTATTATAAGAGAGGAAAATCGGCCTAGTATGAGAAATTAAGGTTTGAAAGCATGTAGAGGATAGTTTAAAATGAATCTATTGAAAAATATGTTGATAGAGTCTCGCTTGAAATAGAAAATGTACTATTACCTTTCTGAGGAGAGCCCTTGTCACCAACAATTTTCAGTTGTGTCTTCGCATATTTATAGCATACAATGATAAGAACCACCATAAGAACCATTAGATGAAATATAATGCAATTTGGATTTTAAATAAAACTAGTCATTTGGACTAACACAAATCTAAATCTAAGTTCAGTTGGATCAATGATAACCTGAAGATGGGGGTGCTTCCACATTTTTTTTCTGTACATTTTCCCTCAGAAGATGACGTATTGGTCTTGTTAATGCCAGTCATCTTGTTCATCATAACATCATTGCTAGAATCATTAGGAATATAAAGTTGTTGGTGGTTGTCGAGGACAGGGAGTTGTGGACACCATGACTGAATTATTTTACCACATTATCCCTACCAGGGATTTATGGGACATAAATCCACACACATGCACTCAAATCCTGAGTTAGGCACATGGAAAAAAATACCTAAAACATTGTAGGAAAGATAGGCATATACCTTGAATCGCTGCATCGAATCACTGCATAGAAATGGATGATTCCCTAATCATAATCCTATGTATAAATGGTGTATGCTCGACTTAGGAACCCTTGTTTTTGTGAACCCAAAACATCGAAATCATATTTTCTGATTGCGAAATTGTGTAATGTTGTGGCCTAATCAATGCAACTATAGATTTATTTAGCTTGGTTGCTTCTGCATCATCTACATAACCCGACCCTGTCTCTACCAATATGACACCCACTTTTCTATCTAATGCAATTTATTTCTTCTTCCTTCTTCTTTTGGATGCTTGTTGTGTCTTTGTTTTAGAGAAGGAGGACCGAGAAGGCGAAGGGATGAAATGTGAGGAAATGATGAACCAATGAAATAATATTTTAGGTGATAAGTGATATGAAATGGGTAATTAATCGAAGATCTAAGTATTTTGAGAGATTTGGATTTCCTTCAACTTAATTTCCCACCTAAGTGGCCAAATACCTCCTCCTCCTATTTTAGGCTTTTGGGGGGTGGATAGTGAATGGGTTTCTCAAGCCTCAAGTAACAAACATAATGAAAATTTGGGTGCAGTGGAGTTAAGATGGAAGATATAAATATAGATCAAAAGAAAAGATATTAGATGGGGCATAGGGTTCGAAGGAAAAAATAAAAGGAAAGGGTACTCTTTCATTACTACCAAAAAAATTGATAGAGTATTTTTTCATCTCAAATAAAAAAAATAGAAAATTGTAATTCAAATAATTAAATTTTTAAATTTCATAAAATAAAAAATTACAAATAAACTTGGAGATCCATTTTCATTGAAACACCTCCCTTCTACAATTTCAACGTTTAAAACTTGCACCCATAAATCCATTAATTTTTTTTACCCAATTTATAAAGAAAATTTACCAAAAACAAAGAACAAAATTCTACCTTGAATGAAATTGTTTTCATCTTATCTGGGATGAATTTACATTTCAAAGGTCATATCATATGTTTCAACCTAGAAAATGTGAAAATTGTGACAAAAACTAATTCATTCCATTGATATGGCTATTAACATTGGAGATTCACTTATTGTTAAAATGGCTTCCTTGGCTAATAAAGTAAACAATATCTAAAATAAGGTACAACATAGTTTTGACATTTGTAAATGTGACACATATTTAATATTTAATGTTCAACGTGATGATCAAAGTTTTCATAATGAATACCACTTTGTGCTTCCTACCGGTGCAAATCTGCTTCCTACATCAATGCGCGGCTGTGACACATGAGGGGGTATACAATTTACTAAATTCTAACACTGTAGATGGATTTAGAGACCCCCTAAAAACTGCAGATGGATTTAGAGATCCCCTGGAAGGGGGTCTCTGAATCCATATGCAGTGTTAGAATTTAGTAAATTGTGAAAATCCATTGTCAAAATTGCAATTTTCCATTGTCAGAGTCACATAACTAAAAATGACCAAATAAATGACCAGTTGTTATCTGGTCATTTTAGTCTAGATATCACTTGACTAAATTTGGTCATTTATCTTGGTCCTTTTAGTTTAGTTTTTATCATGTGACCAAAAGTGGTCATTTATCTTGGTATTTTTTAGTTAGCTCACTTAAATTTATTAATTTTGGTCATTTATGCCTTGAAACAAACTTTGGTGACCAAAAGTTTTGGTCTCCTGGTCACTAATCTCTCATTTTCCACTAGTGTAAGTGGGGGGTTGACTTCTTGGATTGCAACCTAGCTTCATCTAGGGGGAATCATCATATCATAGTGGTTGTTGATTATTTGACGAAATGGGAAGAGTCTATGCCCACTATCAAAGCTGACGGTAAGATATCCTCGCATTTCATATTCAATTAGATTATCACCTGGTTTCGTATCCCGAAGGAGCTTGTCATTGACCATGGCAGGCACTTTCAAAATAAGATGATGAACGAGTTATCTTTTAAATTAGGGTATAAGAAAGAGCATTCCTCTTCTTACTATCCTCAAGTGAATGGACAGGTTGAAGTGGTGAATAAGTCACTTAAGTCCATTCTCCAAAGAACCATCACGCAAAGCAAGACCAATTGGCATATCATGTTATATCCTGCTTTGTGGGCCTATCGAACCACGGTCAAGACTGCCACTAGTTTTTATCCATATCAGCTGGTGCATGGGGTGGAGTCGATTTTATCTATTGAATGCGATATCATTTCTTTGAAGCTAGCCATGGAACTTTTGCCAGAGAATTCTGCATTAGAGGAATGTTTGGTCCGCTTAGAGAAACTTTGATATGCTTTAGTGGCTCTTGAAGTTAATAAGCGTCACATTAAATCCCAATACAATAAGTCTGTGCGTCCTCGAAAGTTTAGTGAAGGTGACTTGGTCCTTTTGTATGACCAAGCTAGTGAACCGTTAGGGGCGGGATAGTTTAAACACATGTGGCATGGGCCTTACATGGTCAAGAAAGTATTAGATAGAGGTTCTAACAAACTAGTGGATTATGAAGGGATATCCTTGGCAGAGCCTAGAAATGGGCTCTATATCAAAAGATACTATGCACAATTCTCAGCCGAGGATGATACTTTGTATATTATTTTATAGTTTCATAGTTTAGTTTTGGTTCCCTTGTGGTGATCGAGTTGGTTGACTTGCTTCTGTTTGTTGTGGAATATGTAGACAGAGTATTCGATACATGTAGGATATGCTAATGGTGCTAGCCGCCACACTAAAAACTTAGCTTCAACTACTTGGGTAATTTATACTCCTACGGGTTAGGTTTTGTCTTCAAGAGGTGTATGTCTATGGCCTTCATCAAACAATATTGTTGAATATAGTGTCGTGATTGAGTTATTACGTGATGCCATCTCTCTTGGTATTCGGTCTCTTGAGGTACATATTGACTCATAATTAGTAGTCTTCCAGTTAAATGGCATGTATCGTATTAGAGATCTAACTTTATTATGAATATTCTTGAGAGTAAGGTTGTTAGGACGACAATTTGAGAACATTACATACATTCACGTTCCAAGAAATTATAATCAAGTTGTTGATTCATATGCAAATTGCGTACTAGATTTTCATTTGATACACAGACAATGAAGCATTCATATCACATTTATACATGTAAATATAAATAACTGATCATCATAATACTTTTTCATTAAAATATAGTCCAAAAAGTGGTGTCATAATACAAAAATGAGGCTTTCGAGCCACCAAAATATACTACACAACCAATACAACAAAAAATACATCTAGGTCTCTAAGAATTTGGAGGAGGGTGTTGATTATGATAACAAATAACAAATCTAGCTAGCCATCAGAATAAGCGAACCCATGCGCGTGGTACACCCACCACCTGTCGCTGCATAGCCTCAGGAAAGTCCTCGACTTGTGCCATGGGAACTCTATGTGTCAATCGAATGAAGTTCGTATGGATGTTTTGGACATACGCTCTGCATCCACACCTATGATTTCATCACCCCTCCCCCTCCGATGATATTGAGGGAATTCGTCTAGCTGTCTAGGTCCAACATCTACGTATATATGACCAGTATCAATATATGTCATCACACAAAAACATGTCTTTTTGATTTCGTTATATCAAAAACCACAAAAAATTTAATAATTCAAAAAACAAGATTGAGTTGGGTTTGGTGCCTATGTCTTCGTATGCGGATCCAACTGGAATAGGCATGTAACAGTCACCACGGAAGTCTATCCCCTGATAGGGGTAGTCTTCTATGGCTATGATCTGCCTATGCCACTAGAGGAAAAAGTATGTTGGGTAGGGGTTGTCCACTTTCCCTCCTCCTAGTATCCACATCACATTCACCTAGCGTAGCTGAGATGGATCCAGAGCACCGCAAGGAGTGATATCCACTCTTGGGATTAGCACCGGTATGTGCTCAAAGAAAAAGGTACTTAAGATGCTTGCAAAGACAAAGTTTCCTACTCTTCCCATCTTGCATTTTGTCACCTATTGTTTCATGTTTCCCAGTAGTGAGGTGCTCCAATTATAAATGGTAGGACTCAAGAATTCCACTACATAGAAAATCAACGACCTAGAATCCTGGTGGAGGGATTCCAATCCTGTAATATTTCCAAGAGCTAGTAGTATGGCCTTGAGGCCAAGGTTTTGGATTGAGTTTGTTGGGATATGACTCCCAACCTTTTTCGTGTCTGGGAGATAGTAAAATGCAATGTATTCCTCAATTGTGATGCCACCTCCTAACCCATGAGCTCATAGGTTGACTACCTCCCCTCCATGGGATAGTTCAGTAATGAAGTATATATCCTCAAACTCAAGGCTAAAGGGCATCCCATCATGCTGAAAAGTTTCCATATCAGGATCCCAATAGTCTACCAGCATTTGGAGTAGTCTTGATTTGGCTCTCAAGATACCAAGAATCCATAATTTATGTAAACAATAATCCCTCAAATCTTGTCGGGGCATTAAATTGCCTCACACAACATTGCCAAATTCTTCATGCTCATGTCCGCGCCACTCAAGTACCATCCTACACAAAAAAATTAGAGTTTCATGAGTCTTTGCCTTAAAAATTGGTAAACACATCCTTATACGCAATTGCTATACAAACAGTTGCGTACATACATGGAAATCAAAGGATTTTCTATGTATGTCAATACCTATACACGGAAATCGTCTAATTTTCCACGTGGGCCGAAAACACCATTTTTGGGGTGCCCAAAACATAAAAATTGACCATTAAAAATTAAAATAAAAGCATTGAAATGAAAGGAAATGGCATGAAGATTTACCTAATCCAGACGGTTTGTGATTTCGTGGATCGTAGCTCCCGGAATAAGGTTCTCAAGTTTTTGGTTCCAAAACACCATGTGGGGTAAAATTCCAAATGGTATGGTAAAAATATTTTTTTCAATATTTTATCGAAATTTTTACCCACTTTTCTATAGTTTGGAACATTATTGACTATTTTGGACCATTTGGCCTTATGTTGTGGTGTAGGGACCTGATTTGAACAAATTTTGATTGAGACTTTGACCTATTCATGCTTGTCACAAGTATAATGTCGAACTGGCATATATGTTAGGACTTCACATCCACTTGCATTATGCATTTCCTTATGACTGTTTCAACTTGGATTTATGTATGCACCCACTTCATGATGTCATAGAACCTTCCTACTGCTACTAGAAGTGACATTATGTGAGTGATAGAACCATCCTATACATGGGTTCCCTAGTTAGATCTTGTTTGTATTTGGTGCCCATGCTGAGATTTCTCCTTTAGGTTTGGGGATTCCCTCATAGTTCTACCGTGTCCTTGAGCAAGAGCTTCATACTCCTCTTGAAATTTATGTTGGCCATCCCCCACAGGGACTCCCTTGTATATCAAGTTGTAATTGCATTTCATGAGTCTTTCTTTCCTTATTGAGCCTTACGTCATCTACTTGCTTCATATTTATAAGCCATGTAGCTCGATCTTGTCTCAATCCTAGCCAAACAGATCCTTTTGCATATCCTTGCAACTTGATCATCCCATACTGGGAGGACACCTTCCCCCAATTGTCCTTATTCTGCACATGCTTTCTTGCATTGGGAATAGTTATGTTCCACTGCTTGGAACTAGTTTTCTTTCCCGCAACACTCGTCTTCTCCTAGATGTATAATATAAAGCACTTTTATTCTTTTTTAATCTTTTCAACATCTGAAAAAGTAAAAAAAAAAAAAAAAAAACATAAAAAGTCGAACAAGAAACGATGTTATCTTTGGCAGTTTTCGAGTCGTGTCGCCTTCGAACAGAGCACTGCATATCACATCCATTTGTTGGGTTTTTAGTATGACTTTAGGAGTTGTACTCATTACTTTGAGTTTTTCTCCACTGACTAGTTATTCTTCCAATCCCCATGGAGCCTCTATTGATACCTTATGTGTCACAGAGATGTACCAATTTTCATATCAAGTCTATGTTTCCTACCTTCAGTCACACTTTTCCTTATGCTCTTGTTTAAAGGAAGTTTAGCCCGAGTCGGCCATTCCTCAGTTATCTTGACTTTGCATGTTGTCCATTCCCGGTACAGTTACTGGTTCGTGCACATATTGTTTGTTTGAGTTCTTCCACATTATCTAGTGTTGATGAGTACCTCGTGTTGGTTGATGGGGGATGACTTAATGCCCTCCTTCCAGCGAATTCCATTCCATCAAATTCAGAAAATTTATTCTAGAATAGGAGTTTAGAGTCCCTTTGAGTGCCTTGAGACTTACAATCATCAGTGGCAGGTTCTCTTTCCATCGACATTTTTGGGAATACATCAATGTCCCCTGATAGATGGATTCTTTCAAGTGTTCAACCTCAACACATATATTCAAACTTTTTAGATTGCACTCTGTACCTTGATTCCCATTATCATTGTCGGTGCGATATCTCATGTCTATTAATGATATACATCAATGACCAGTAATCAGACAATGGACTATTATGTTTTACCTTGACACCTTTATTCACATGATATGATATGTACTCGTAGAGGTTTGCGTAGAATACCTCCAAGATTGGTGGCATTCCATATATGCTACCTCCTTGATCGTGTCGGTATTCATGAAATGTTAGCTCTCGTGAATAAATTCTAGTGTATATAAGATATCTTCAACCATTATGGATATCTTGATTCATTGTATATTATACGTGGATATGACCACATATGAAATTTGTATATCATTCCTATTCATGGCCATTGTACTCTTATGTATTCGAGACTGCTATATATATATTTGCAGTCATATGCATAGATTGATCATTGTATTGTACTAATAAGTGGCTGGTTCTTCCACCTGGGTATTCATTACTCCACTTCTGGGGTGGATATAATGTATTTCATCCATCATGTTACCCCTCTGACCTCACACATTAGGGGCCATATGTTATATCTTATTTTACCACACTTGGTAGATGACACCTTTATGGCCTTCCATGCCCTTCTGCAAACTTGTTGGACCCCCTTTTTCCATATTATTCTTTGATGTTCCAAGAAAGTCCCAAAAAAACACATGTTTATGTGTATATGCGACTTTTAAGGCTATACTCGCGTGTATACGCAACTTTTGAGCCAAAACCCACATACATCAGGAAATGTGCATAAAGCCAAAAGTTTTTGGAGTTTTCCCCATAGAGTCCCAAATAAATTGACTCTTGGCCTTCCATAGGCCTTGAGAACACTCAAACTCAACCCTCCATTTCCTATTTGGAGTGCTATATATTGAGCCTCTTGGATACACTGAAGGAGGAGAAATTGGAGAGAAATGAAACTGTAGTCCATTGTTGCCTCACTTGTTTATGCTTGAGTCTACACCCCTTTGTCCCTTTGGAGCACACAGTGCTTCTCTTCCCAATATTTCCTTTGCTTTGTAAGCTTTCCATTGTGAGATGGAGGATTGAAGTGGTGGAGACCCAGGTGGAGCACTCGATCTACCGGGTTCGAAGAAGTGCCGACAGAGGTTGTCACTATTGTATCTCTGTTTTTATTAATAGAAATATCCATTTCCTGTCTAATACATGTACATACATATGAATATTATATCCATGGATGTATTTATTTTCTTATACATGACTGTTTATATATGCTAGAGTAGGTTTAACACTTTGATATATACCATGCTTGTCTTGTTTGTTGTTGTTGAGAGCGAATTGTTAATAAAAGCATGTTGGAAAAGCTTAATGAGGATCTACATCAACCGTCCAGAATAAGGTACACTTTTTATCCCTTAGTGTTATATGTCCTTATTTCTCTTGCATATTGGAATGGATTTATTTCTGGTGTCATTCAGCCTGTTGTGGTACACCCCAAGCCATAGGAATTTTCTCTCCGTAACAGGATATTGTCTTGGAACTGCTGATTGGAAATTTTTGACAACAATAAAAATAACATATAACTTGGAATTGATGTCTTCTAATTGGGACTTATGCTCTGTGTGAGCCACATGAAGAATATATAATGAATTTTGTAAAGAGACTAAATGTTCTTTCATCTCTAAAACATATATGGCAATGTCATCAAGATTATGAGCTAGACAAACAGATTGGAAATTTGAATAATTTTGCATCTTGATTGACTCTAGTGGTTCATATTCTGCAGGTGTCTAGAGCTTTATAAACTATAGATATTCCTGTAAAATACCATCTTTAAAGTTTGGGGTTGAATTTCCAGTATCTAATCTTCTTTTAGATACTTTTTTTAATTGGCCAGGCCTTTCTCTCAACAGAGTGAACCTTTTTATATACTTAAAAGACTGATAACGTTCAAGATAATCAGAATGCTGGCCATTATGAATGGAAGCACTTGTGGTGTTCATATGATCAATTGAATGAATTTTTTTTGGGATATTTTTAACTTTTTTGTTTGTACAGTATTACATAAACTAGACGGATGGGAACTATGGTTAGTTAGATGTTGATGCATCTGATAATCATAAGGAAACATTTTTGAAAAACTTGATATATGAAAACTTCTTCTTGGCATATTGTCTTGATTGGAATGATGAGACACTGATTTGCTAAAAAGAGACTAACAGGGATGAGAAAATTTAGAACTCTATTGAGGGCCAGATTTCAGAGAAGTAGAACCATCTTTTGATTGGACTATTCTTAAACCTTGTGGTCCTTGTCTCATATGAGGATATTTTTTGGATAGTGGTTGGTATTGGCTATTCCATTCTTCTAGTAATGTCACTTGGCTAAAACCAAGTTGGAGAGGAGTAGCATTAGTGGGGCCAACAATTACACCTTCTTGTAAGGCTCACTTTGTCAACTTTGGGTTTATAGAATACATGGTGGTGGATACAAACCTAATGCAAATGGTGGTATGCAGTTGTGCAATATGGGTTTCGGGGGCGACATCAAACCCATGGAATTGAATAAATTCTTGTAAAAAATCATTTATATAAGGGTCTATAAGAGACACTTGGTATTTGGGGACTATTGATGACCATGTTGAACCATTGTTCAAAGGAATTTTGAATCCTCCTACCAATGGATCCTCAAACTTATTTAGACGGGCATCTAAGACACATGCTAAACATGAAGTATTTAACCCTGGTCGAACCAAAGGATTAATACAAAATTGAGTCATACCTACATGGATATATTTGAATCCATTTTCCAAACCCCATTGAATGTCTTTGGGATTCATCAAAGGAACTTGATAAACTGACCGAACGACAAAAATAACAACATTTACAAAGGTATATCTGAAAATATTTGCAGCATGGAATTTGAACATGGGTAATTTGTATAGTTTTCTCACATCTATGTTCGAGAGTGTGCAATTTGGTTGTGGTTCAAATTATTTAAAAATCACTCTGGTATCATATAAACTATCGCTACCAGTTTTGTTTAAATACTTATTAAGCCATGACCATCTCTTATCATGCTTTTCTTTCCTAGAGCTTGCGGACTCGGGAAAATAGTAACTGTTATTACCAGTATTCATTTTTCTACTGAATATGAGGGACAAGACAGTGAAATATTTGCACCTGGAAACCAAAGCATCGAAACATAGAGATTGAATACCGCACTTCTACCAAACACATCGTTCTTTGCCTTCAAAAGGGAATTACATCGCCTTATATGAGAAATCTTTCACCCACACAATGTCTTGGAGAAAACTTTATGCTATTTCTCCACCACATCAGAGAATTTGGAGCATCAGTAATATCCTATGGCTTTGGTACCACTTATGGGAAAAACAGATTGCAAAGATTTGACAGAATACAAGGTGTACAAATATTCCATATAAACAAGATATACAAATCAAGCCACAAAAGGCTTCTTCCAATAATATGAGTCCTATAGAATAAGAAGCATGAGAGAAGAGATCAAACAACTTTTGGAACGAAATCTTAATCAGCCATGCAAAAGCTCATGGGATTGTCCGACATTCTATGTTAACAAACATTCAAAGCCAAAAAGAGGAAATAAAATATTGGTTGTGAACTATGGATTTTTAAATGATGCTTTAGAACCAATTAGGTATCCTTTTCCAAATAAAGAATTATTGTTCGCCAAACTTGCTAAGGCTAATGCTTTTAGAAAATTTGATCTGAAAAGCGATTTTTGGAAAATCGGCATTGCTCCAAAAGACAGATTCAATGCAAATTTTGTGGTGCCAAATGGAAAATATCAATGGCTTGTTATTCCCTTCGGATTGAAGAACGCACCTTCAGAATTTCAGAAAAGGATGGAAGATATTTTCAGGACTTTAGATTTTACTATTGTATATATTGATGATTTGCTTATTTATAGTAGAGATATTGCACAACATAAGATGCATTTATAATAGTTTTATTCATTTGTTTATAAGCATGGCTTAGTTCTATCAGGAATTACTGAGAAATTTGTAATTGCACAGAAAAACATGAATACCTAGGATTACACATCTCTCAAGGTAAAGTGATTTTGCAAGCTCATGTCTTAAAAAAATTACTTAGATTTTCAGATAGTTTATCAGATGTAAAGACAGTCCAAAGGTTTCTTGGTTGTTTGAATTATATTAGGTAATTTTATCAGGATTAGGCCAAATATACCAAGCTAATACAACATAGATTGAAATAAGAATCTGTCTGGACAGAATAAATGACATCAACAGTCAAACGAATTAAAATTAATATCCAAAATATCCCTCCATTATCATTACTGTACCATCATCTTCCATTTGTATTAGAAACATATGCTTCTGACCAAACATGGGAAGTTGTATTATTACAGAAGCATTCAAAAAGAGAAGAAGTATGTGCCTATACCTCAAGCAGTTTTGATGAAAGAAGCATTAAATACCCTTCTTCACACAAAGAGATTTTAGCGGTAAACAAAAGAATACCGAGATTTAGACTGTTTTTAAAAAGTGTCATATTTTTTGTGAGAACAGACTTAAAACATATGAAATGAATCTTGTCAAATAAAATATTGTTAGAACAAGAAAATGATAGAGTACTCAGATGGTCTATCTGTCTTCAAGGTTTTGATTTTGACATTGTGTACAAAGTAGGAACATAAAACTTTTAGCAGATATGCTCACAAGGGAAGGATCTCTACCTAAAGAAATGGAGTTTTTTTACAAAGGAGAAAGTTTCCAACAAAATAGTGCCCAAGAAACATTCCAAGTTGAAATTTGCTCTTCTTGCCATTTGCATTTTTGTATAGATTGTCTTTCTATTAGAATACAATTTCTACCAACAGAAGTCCAACATAAGATCTTACAGTTAAGGACACTGTATTTAGAAGGAAGAAGAAGCTATGATATCAATATTGACTATGTAAATGATGGGAATGTCTATTTTGGAAGGTTTTCACTTATAACAAAAGAAATTTACCACTTTGCATACATATTTGATCCTTCACCAAACGGTTAGAGCACATGGAAAATTCACAATAATCTTTTACTGTGAAGACATCAATAGTCCTTATAGGATTTGGAGTCCATGGATCAATATTTTGTTCTTCCAATATGTTCCATGGATATCATATTTGAGTGCTTCTACACCTTTTTGGTTTCTTTCTACCCTACAACATGAATTTACAGAAGGATCATTAGTATACAATGTCTTCCAATTTGATTTAGTATGGAAATTTTCCGAATTTAACATCATCCAAGAAATTTTCTAGGAGAAACTATTTATAGAAAATCATTTCTTTGGAAAGGTATCAGTTCCATACTATTTTCATCAACGATACTTCCAAAATTCTCCATTTTTCAGCATGTTTTAGAGAGAATCCACCATGGTGATTTGACAACATCATGCCAAGGATTGAGCCAGAGGATTTCCGTGCACAATCAAAAAGTTCGGTGCCACTCAGTGACCCTAGAAGAATATTTCGTGCAAGTGATGATGAAAAATATTTTGATGGATTTGATTCTAAGGGATTTGATTCTGATCATAGTCCACTTCCTTGATTGTATGGTGTTTCATGGGTTCCCATCAAAGAATATCCACTATGTATAAGAATTAGTGATTTTATACTTATGTCGGCTAAAAATGACCTTATTGTATAAATGCTGACCGGGGGAAAAAATAATAGTAGAATTACTGTAGCATTATTGTAGCAACACTGTAGCTGCAACAGTGTAACAATACGATAGTAATAATGGTTTTCGTGGATGCACCAAGAAAATCATCTCCACTGTGTTAGATTTAGGAAATTATTAGAATCTCTTTTAGCTCTAAGAGAATATAGTTTCGTATGTCCTTTAAAGATAATAAAAATATCTCCATGTGTGGATGTCTCTTCGTGAGTTACACGAAAGCATGAAGCTATCTAGTACAACACCTTAGTGATTGGCATTTTCTAGTTGACCAATAACAAGGAATCAGATGAAAAATCTATATAAAGAAATAAGAGATCATTTACTCGAGGTCAGAAAAAAGAGAAAGATTCTTTCTATGCTCCCTCTCGCGAAGCATTTGAGTCTTTCTGTAGTAGTCAAGTATTGAAAAGCCTACGCATATGGGTTGAATTCCTGCAAACGGTTCTTATCCCCAGTGTGATCCTAAAGTGGCAAATACTTTAGGTGGTTCAAGTGATCTAGTCTATATTGAGTGTTCTAGTCTGTAATCTTTTGAGAAGTTCAGCTCCAGTATAATACAACTCTCTGCAAGTTGTTATATTGTATTTTGTCAAATATTTGCAATCTATTTTTCCGTAAAAAGGGGTCTCTGAATCCATCTGCAATGTAAGAATTTGGTAAATTGTAGACCCCTCATGTGTCAGAACATGATGCCATAGGAGAACCAATGATTTTTTTATTATAGATTATTTCATATGCATCATCACATCCAGTTTGATGTTCTTGTCATGTCCATATCTTATTTCACAGTTTTAATCGCCATATGACCCATTTGGCAAACTGACCAAGTTGCATCATGTACTTCGTCATAGTCGAGTTGGTGTCGTGTCATGGAATTTGGTCATTTATCATTGGGCATGTCATCATGACATGATATATATGTGATTGATTTTAGGTCATTGTGTTGGTCGTACTCATACTTCATTTGAAAAAATATGAGTCACTTTGATTATTTCAACAATCTATCAAATTTTTCCCCATTACATGTATTTTACATCATGATAACTAAAAACTGTGAATTTCACATGCTATGTGTTACCACCTAAGTTGTACTTAGTGATTTTTTATCAAGTGAACCTAGTGAACCAGACAAGGATAACTTGTTCGGACTTCAGAAGACCTTCAGTCTTGCTTCTGGGAAACTTTGTTGTACTATATCACATGTTCATACCCCCTTGGGGGAGTTGTAATAAATGTTCTAGCATGATAGTGTCTATAAAAGACTCAGTCTCTTAGACTTTATTTGTCAATCCAATCATCCCAGGGTGTTTTTTCCCTTGGTTATTATTGGTTGTTGAATAAACGACTGATAATTTCTGAGTTTTTCACTCCATACCTCCAAAGTTGGGGTGGTCAGCTTGGCATTTAAGCCTATTGAGGTTATTAGAGTCTATGTGTTAATGTATAAACATGCTAGGCATCATGGTCGAGTCATATGAACATGTCTAAGTCCCCCTAGGGTTTTTCAACTTTTTTATTTTTTAATTTTTTCAGTGTTTTTTATTAAAATTTAATTTTTCCAAAACTTCGGCTATTTTTTAATAGTTTAATTGGAAAAATTGGTTTTGTAATAAAAGTAGGCCAAATAATCAGTTTCAGTCATGTAGGTGCTCATTTTCAAGCTAAGAGCACCATGTAAACCCATGGACCCACTATTTCCTAGTTTGAGTGATTTTCCATCACTCAGGTTAGAAAGCCCCAAAAAATCAATTATTGATTATTTTAATTAATAAATTGATGAATAATGGAGCAAATCCAAAATCCAAAATCAGTGGATTCTCAGCCAATTTGATTGAAATCAGTCAGATCTGAACCAGATTGACTGGATCTGACAAATCCTTGACTGAAGGAGGTGATCAAATCAGATCTAGAGTTGATCTTCAGCAGCCTTTATGGGGAATTGCACCCTCTCTCTCTCCTCCACATGTGTGGGCTCTCCTGGAAGCTCTGTGGACTGATGTGTCGGTTTATGGGTTGATGTGTCAACTCAATTAACTCCCCAGTTGACAAGTAGGCTCAGTTCAGCTTCAGATCAGCATTGATGGACTCTCCCTCAACTGCAGTGATCTATCTCCTTGGGATTTGTGCCCCCTCTGGGCTGGATCTCGTGGTTTTTGTATAAATAAAAGCACAAGCTACCTCTTCCAAGCTAGTTAGAGTTGGATTGAAGGGATTACTATTGTAATACTGTTGTAATCTTTTGATTGTTGGAATAAAAAAGATTTGGAGGAAAATGGTGTAATGCTCTAATGTGTGTGGATTAAGTATTGTCTTATAGCTACTAATGTTGCCGACTTTTCTCTCAATTTCTGCATCTGAACCCTGTCTAGCTTGAACGATTCAGCTGAATCAATGGGAGTATAGTTGGCCAAGTAAGGTTACTTGTTTTTTCTATATCTCATAGCATATATGTTTGAATATCTAGATTATACATGTTTAATGAGTTTATTTGCATGTAATTCTTGTCTCTTTTTCATATATATATCCAGATCTCATGAGGTTTCGTGCAGGATTGTGTGTTTATCTTTCACGTAGCAAGGATTGGACAAACTGTGGATCTAGTTTGACTCCACTATACATCCAATAAATTTGTGAAGGCATTGTCCCTTTGTATTCCACTAACAGGTTTCCATTGTAGATCCATCCAACAATGGGCCTTTCCCCTTCTCTTCCTCCTTTCTATTAAAATCAATCTTCTGGTTACCTGTCTCTTCCTCTTATGATCAGATCTAGTTCTAAGAATTGAATATATATTGTTAGATCTAGTTTATAAGAGTCTTGCTTCTTAGATCTATAATTTCATAAAGAATATCATTTCATAAATATAGATCTAGGTGTAGGAATTTCCTTTTTTGCAAGTAGCTAAAGCATAGATCTAAAGCTTGTGCATAAGGTAGTTTCTTTTTTAGTTCTTCAAAGATTTAAATTCTGCAAGAAAAGTGCATATTTCATTGGCTGCCCAAACAGAAAACCAAGATCCCAAGGAAATCTTGCTTTCCTTGGTTCCTTTTTGCAAAACTAGATTAGCCCCTTTTAACAATTTTTTACTTAGTTTTTTTCCCGTAACTAGCGTGGTGACCCAAAACACTTTTAAAGTGTGTTTGGACACATTTTATTTTAATTTCTCCCTATTTTTTAGCAGGTCTAACAAAAAGAGAAGGAGACTCTGCCCATTTTCAAACTCTTGGACAAACCAGAGCTTTTTGGAAGCTTCCCCCACCGCCGTGTTTTGATTTTAGCTTGTTACAAGCTTGTTGTAAGCCTTTGGATCCCAGATAACAAGGAACAAAGTGCATCAATTTCAAATTTTTTGATATTTTAAATCGGTGCTAATAAAAACAAAAGATCTTTTCGAATAGGCTCTTTCAAGTCTATTCACCATCCCCCCTGGGGGGATTTGCGTCTATGTCTTTTTTTTTGCTTTTCATTTATATTTTTTAATCAGACTAGCGTAGTTCTAATCTGTAGGTTAATATACTTTGATTTATAATCATTTCCATATTCCATATCTGAGGTTTCAAAGTAATTTTAATACTTATCTCATGACTTCTCGATTGACCCGAAAGGGGAAAGAGATGCGTGGTAGGACTAATTAGAAAACAGGCATTGTGTATATTTGTTTTCTTTTTTATCAACTGTTTCATCAGCTATAATAAAATTAACCCCTCCTTTATTCCCCAATTGAGATCCACTTGGATCGAAAGAGGTTCCTGGAGGGTTTTCTTTTTAACAAGAACACCTATCTTAAAATTTACTAAAATTGACAAGACTCCGATGTGTATGCTCTGCACTTGGATGCGGTTCATCCAAACAGTCAAGATACATCAAAAGCACTTGAGTGACTAGAATAATTAGGACTCACTCTCCCAAATTGACAAACCATCAGGTGAAAATCCAACAACTCGATCAAACCATTACGGTGGCAAAATACCTAAAGGAAGCAGGAACTCCTGAAAAGTGACCTCAGGGCACCGATATCTATTACACCTGTGGGTGCATTATGAAAAATAGCCTCATAGACTCCATTCAGCCCACATATTCCTTGTGGGTAGTCGTGAAGTTTTAGTTTTGGACATACTCCAAGTACTCTCGAGTATATCTGGAGTCCACCCCTTGGCCTAATTTTAATCAACTCATATTTCACATTAACTTAAAATGTACCAAGAGGAAATCGCAAAACATTCACTCCAAGCACATGCAAGTACATTGATTATATTTTGACTCCATTTTAAGGCACTGGCTATTTTCTTTCTCTCTCTCTCTCTCTCTCTCTCTATATATATATATATATATATATATATATATATATATATATATATATATATTGTGTCTCAGCATTGTACTTTCGTGTGCTCATTTTGTATCTTGTCATCTATGGTTGTTTATGGTTAAATTTCAAACTTCTAAGCAACTCATTCAATTTAACATCACCATACTAAATAATTTTGCCTTAGTAACTTAATAGGGTCTACCCCCCTTGGCTTTGTTAGGAGTTGAGCCTAAACGGGGGAGTCAAGAACAAGGTGATAGCCTTGAATTGAGACTTGCCCCCAAGGACACATTGAGTGGCTTGAATATTTCTGCCACATGACCTAGGTGTGTGAAAGGCGGCAACACTCTGTTAATTCACAAGATGCATGTGTCCATCATGATTATTGCTTCACCTAATCTCATGAAGTTTAAAATCCTCCCTTGGCTATCTCCTTGCATTTGAAAGTGCCAATGACCCCTGTTTTGAAAAAAAATCTCCTTCCTTTTGCATTAAAGCTCATTGTTATATTATTATTCACATTGTAAAAATAAATAAATATGAAGAAGCCTTCCAAAATTATCCTTTTCACTATGCCCCTATCCCTCATTCTTACTGAAAACCCTATAAAAATCCTTTGATATAATATACCCATTCTCCCATTATCTCTTCCATTTATTTATCCCATTTATATAATAGCCCCACTTGAAAAAACCCTTCTATTTTATCTCCCTTTTGGACTTTATTTCATAACTATTAAAGAAATGTAACTTCAGAAGGTATTCTATTGTACATTTTATTGTATTGTTATTATTCCGCCTTTTGGATATTTTATTTCTTAGTTTGAAGATGTCCTTGATGTATCGAGTCATGTAAAAGTCATAACATAAAACCTCTGTTGCAATTTGGGTCAATAGTACCCACAAGAATATCTTATAAATGTTATTTTGATTCATACTAGGTAGTTCATCTCTATTTAAATAACTAGTCCAACCTAGTTAGGTAATTACAGCATTCACTGACGGGTAAAAATAGGTTGGGCTCCTACCTCATTTAGACACATTTCTCACCTAAGCAAGTGTGTAAGAGAGAGAGTAAGGATGTTCACTAGATAAAGGAATTTGATGGTATTATTCTTGGGGTTTTTCACTGTACTTGGTTAGATTCTATATTGAGGAAGTTTTGTTGGGATTTCTTCCCTAAGAGGGTTTCCCGGGATAAATCTTTGTGTTCTTTTTGTTAGGATTAAATTATAATCCTTTCTTGAGAACCATAGTCTAAATGTCATTTCCTATCTTATGAGTATGTTTCCACTTCACTAGTGCCATGTGAAACTTATATAGATCCCACCTATCACTTGAAGTGCTAGTTTTCATGAGTTTAGGAGCTCCATGGGCCAATCCCTATAATTTAGGGATATGAACCCATACTGAGTCATGGGATTCCTATAATTAGTTCACCCTAGTCTATGTTGAGTTATCCTTTGATGGGAATCAATTAGTTCATATCCAGTTAGGCTAGCACCACATTTTCATGAATTAAGGAGGTTAGGTGCCTTTTCCTACCTATCTTGATCAGTTAACTAATTGTGAACTGATTTGGTTGTCTTTAGTTAAACTAGCGAGCCTTCAATGGTGATTTTCCCACAGTTAGTGAGCTATGGAGTTAGTCCAAGTTGTGGAATTCGAATCACACCTAGTGGATTTAAATCCTCCTTATTGTATCATCATTGTATTACACATATATTAGTGATAATGAGATTAATGTTATGCTAACAAGTTTTTGTCTCTGGATTGTTCAATTTCATCATGATTTTTTGATCATTGTAATGAATTTCTTCTTCCTTATTCAAAATTCTTTCATATTGAGGTTCAACCAGAAGCATGAAGATCCTAAGCTTTTATAAATTAAACATGGTATTAGAGAAAGTAATCAGGACAAATTCAATCCTCAAAAACTTCCATTGATGTAATAAAAGAAACTAGGTTCCACATAATTCCTGGTATTTGTTCCTTTCTCCCTTTGGATTTTATCCAAAGAAATATAGCCATGTGTCAAGCACCATGATAATGTGCGCATGTTGAAGTAGAGAGTGATTGAATTGTTTTTCCTTTGAATCGAAGTGTTTTTGCAGGTAAATTAAAGAATTCTAAAGAATTATTCTTCCCCTAAAGCTGCAACATGGAGAATTCAACAACCTTGAAACCTAGGATCCTCACACCCTTAAACTATCTTGATTGGAGGGATGATATGCATATTGTGTTGTGCAAAAAAGGTTTGTATAGGGTCATCATGGGAAAGGTCAAACCCCAACAACCTCTTGACAAATTGAAGTATATTAACAAGATCGATGAAGAATTTGGCTTCACGTGCATGCCTATCTCTAGGAAGTTACTCTTCCATATTGATGGATTAAAAACTCCAAAGGAAGTACGACCAAATCTCAAATATATGTTTGGAAAGAAGGATGAGATGAGAGGCCATATTATGGAGAACAAGTTGATTTATCTTCAGCCCAACAATTTTGAAACCATCCAACAATTCTTATCTAAATTCAAATCCTTGTTCATGCAATGCAAGAAGGGTGGGATTGACAAGAAGGAAGAGAAGTTAGTTCTCTCTATTATTAGAAAACTTGGCACATAATTCTTAGTGTTTGTATCCACCTTTCACTCTGAGACTAACAACTCCAAATTGGTGAATTCCATCCCTTGATTCTTTCACGGAATATCTTATTCGTGAACAAGATAAGCTAATACAGATGGGAGCCCTCAAAACCTCCAAAAACTAGGTTTTCTTAGCTGGGGAGACTAAGAATGTGAAAGAAAATGGGAAGAGTAAAGGAAAGGAAAATAAGAACATTAATTTAAATCCTAAGGAGAAGCAAAATCCTTCTGAAGGAGACTCAAGTCCCAAGAAGGACAAGCAAAAAAGGTTTGACAAGGTCAATTTCTCATACTGCAAGAGAAGGAATCATCTAGAGAACCTATGTATGAATAAAAACATAGACCAAATGTTTAGACTCCTTGAAAAGAACCATATTTCCCTTCCTAAAGGTTCAAGGAAGCATGATCCTAAAAATAATACTGAATATCATGAGAGATGCCATGCACTGAAGGCGAGATTCTCTCAGTCACAAGCTTTTCTCATTGATTCTGGAGCCTCCAACCACATGGTTTCCTAGAGAGAATCATTCTCTTATTTGGATATATGTGGTGGACCAAGCATTCACATGGGAGATGACTCTCAAATATCAGCTATTGGAAAAGTTTTAATCAAACTTGAGCATGGAATGTTCAATAATGTACTATATTTTCCCTCCTTGGAAGAAAATTGTCTGTATACTAGATGACCCATATTGGATTACCCAAGTGAGTCATATTTGATACTGTACAAGTGTATATCTCAAAAATATCTATTAGGAATCTGATAGCGAAAGGATCTGCTAAATATTCCTTCAAGTCATATTAATTTTCTCATTTTCTTCCTAACTCGCATCCAAGTTCCCTATTGACTCATTCTAATGATACGAACAGGATTTGGCCATCTGAGTTTCAAATATCTCCACTAGCTACACAATGAAGAGATGGTTGATGGATATCCTCTCATCAAGTCCTCAGAAGGTGTATTCGAAACTCAAGGATGGAAATGGAACTCCCTTTTTGGATGATTCTAGGTAGAAACAAGAACAACTATGTAGGAAATCAAATCTCTCAAAAATCAGAAACATATTTCACACTTTGAATTTGTATTATGTTAATCAATATTAATAAGAAAATAAAGGAATATATCCCATTGAATGGTGGCCTTAGAACGCAAGAGAGGCTTTCCTCCCTATAATCACTCAAGATGGAGCATAACGATTGGAAATATAATTAAGAAAAAGAAAAAGAAAATTTAAGGGTAGTCGAGATAAGATCATATGGGGACAATCAAGAGGAGGATCCTTCTCATTTAAAGAAACCTATAGAATCTAATATGGGTAGAACTTAAAGGATAATGATATGGTTTAGAAACTACTTTAAAACCAAAGGTAATGACTGAAATTGTTTCATTCAATTGGTTGCTTACTAGATGAAAAGTTTAAACTTTTGATAAACTACAAAAGAGGGGTTTTGAAGTTCCATCCATGTGCTTCATGTGTATATAAGATTAAAAAATAATGGAGCACCTATTCAACCAATCTACACACATAAAAAATTCCTGCATAATAGAGGTTTAATAACTTTCAGACAATTTAATGAAGAATACATTATATTTTGGAAACTATAAAGGATTGATGTTCATTACTTATTGAAAATCTTATCTTAAACAAAACATGTTAGATAATTCCAAGATTTCTCCTATGGATTATTTGGAATTAGAATAAAAGGCACATATTCAAAAGGGAAAAAAGAGGCATGAATCATCTTTGGGTGGAGTTTTGCAATACCATAAAAGAAACCATCCATGTAATAGCATGGGCATACAAAACAAAATCTGTTCAGATAAGGAGAGCACGCTTCTCTCCCTTTTGAGAATTGAATTTGGGAATTTTTCAAAGAAATATAATGCCTCCACTTCTCGAGACAATTCCCTGAGTACTTGATATAACCCCCCCTTGGAATTCATCAAACTCAAATTTGATGAAGCCTTAAAAGGTAATCATCGCCCCTCAAAATTGAGGATGTTTTTAAAATTTTCTCAAGATGTATTCTTAGGGTTTATGTGGGGTTTCTAGGGACATACACAAACAACACATCAAAGTTATAATCTCTAGAAAAAAGTATCCTTATTACAATAATGTAGGGATTAACAAGGTCATAGTAGAAGGAGACTTGGTAATTATTATAAGTTCTCATGGATTATTGTTAAAAGGGACTAAGATGAACAAGATAACCCATAATTGAAGCAGATCGTCGGACCTAGAATATTAGGAAATCCTCGGACCTAGAAGATTAGGTTATAAGTTCTTAATAACCTAATGCTCATCCCCTTCCTATGAAAGGTAAAGAAAATAGATTGGTAGTTAATTTAGCTAATGAAAGAGTGTTGATAACCACTCATGATCTTGATACTATCTAGTATAACATGGAGGAAACCTCCCTAAAGGAGGATTAATTCTACTTCACATGATAATAACCCATATAGGGTGTAAGGGAAGAAAGTTAAGGTCCAACATGACACCTATTCATTCAAATCAAAGGTGGAAAGGATGACATATCCTACTAGCACATGTGAAGTGAATGCAAAGGAAAATGGAAATGACCTTAATATATTCCCTATGTCCATCAACCAATCCTGCATTGACCCGTCTCCTTGTTTCCATGTGGCTTTTAGCATCAAATAGGTTCCTTCAAAAATAAATTTTGAGAGAGTCCATCCAAATTATTTACGAGGAGGGAGTGCAACACGACTCTATTATCTAAATAAGTGAAATTTTCATTCGATGTGAGGTTTGTAGTGATTGGTGGGAGATTATCTCTATTATAGTTGAAGGAGAGATTTATAGTTCTTCTCAATCCTCTACTTATTATGTGGGGAAGGAAAAAAAAATCCTTCAAGAATGGATGACCATAATAAGTATAAGATGACAACCAATAAGGATAACGAATCTAGACTAGTTAGGTGTTGCAAGCCTATACCCTACAAGATTTCTAGCAAGGGCACTCCACCCATTAGGCCAACCAAGGTAGACAATGAAATATAAAGAGGGTGCAATGTGGCACCACAAGAGATTCAATTTGGATATAAGGGAAGAGGTTGAAAATATCAAGTATAAGTTTAGTCTTGCAATCTATGGGATTGTAGTCATTTGTTACCATTAATAGACATTAAGAGAAAAATGCATGGATAAATAGACAAGAGTAGATATGATTTCAATAGTTCGTTATATTATCAGTATAAGGAAGTATTAAAACATAAACTAATATCATTTTTATACATTAGAACCAACATATAATTATACAAGACTGTTCACATATGTCAGTTGTGAAGGTAGGCTAGTTGACTAGTTGATTGTTGGTCAGCTAGTGGGCTTAGTCAACTAACTCACTAGGCCCTTCTAGCATCTCCACTACTCTCAAACTATTCTTTGTCCTAACAATTCTAATATTTAGAAAAGTAATTTTTTACAAAATTATATATTACAACCATCACCACAACCAACATAGCCAAGACAAGTCTAGAATTTCTTCCAACTGAATACATTCATCAATCAAGAACTAGAAACGAAAAATAGTATTGAAATTGATAAACCTTAAATAAGTTGTAATATGAACACATGATACTTGTGTTGTATCAAGTCTGGAACATGTGTTGTATCAAGTCTTGAACTTGTGTTGTATCAAGTTCATAAACTTATGTTGTATTAAGTTAAGAGACTTGTGTCGTATCAAGTACAAAACTTATGTTGTATTGATTTTAGGAACCTTATGTTGTATCAATCTAGGTCCTTTTGTTGTATAAATTCATATTCATGAGAGATGCATGTACTATGATCATGTGTTGTATCAAGATCATGACCTTGTATTGTATCAAGGTCAGAACATTGTGTTGTATCAAGGTCAGAATCTTGTGTTGTATCAACATTGGAGTTTTGTGTTGTATGAAGATTGTTCTTATGTTGTATCAAGACCATATAGCTTGTGTTGTATCAATATATGAATTGTGTTGTATCAATTCATAAGGATACACTATGTGATGTATGGCTAGTCATGGTCACTAGGTGCTATAATTATCCTTTAGGGATTAGCTACCCCTAGAGTGAATTACTTTAGAATATGACTATATGACCTAAGGTAATACATATGATCATAGGTATGGAAAAATTATTTTTAATATGATATGATAAATATCATTAATTAATTAAACACAAATGGACCATGTAGAATTTAATTAATGATAAAGGAGATGAGCACAGATATAGAGTGAGAATTCAAATTTTTAATGTTATACCTCCATTGAAATCCAATTGCAAAGACATTAGTAAAGTATAAGTTGTAGAAAACAAGTTTCAATTAAATTAAGGAATCTACTCCTTGATTTATGCAAAGAGTTTGTTGTGGATGGCACTAATTGCGAAGCACTAAAGAAATTTAGTTAAACTCCTAACTAATGGTCAAGTAGTTAGTTAATCAGTTCACATCCAATTCGATCAGTTCACATTCAGTTCAATTAGTTCACATTTAGTTCAATTAGTTCACATTCAGTTAAAGGAATTTAACACAGTGAATTAATGAAGGTCACATATCTTCACTGTGGGAGATCATTTTGAGGTGACAAATTGACACCACATCAAGGAAGGATCATGTGTGGATAGTGCACACAATGTTCATAGTTCCTAAAGCATGCAACCATTAGATACCTCTCATTGTATGACTGAATCAGATTATTATTAAAGTGTTATGAACTTGGAAAGGATGAGACATTATTATGAATGATCTCTATTTTCCAGTGTTTCTTAGATATCTCTTATCAGGAAATCTTCAAGTGTTGTAAAATCATTCTCTACAATTATGTATCATACTCAAAGGATTGTTTGTTTTTTAATCCTCTATATTTGTAGGGTTTTCCTAGGTTACATCTTGTGTCTTATGGATTGAATAATTTGTGTGCTTGAATTGTTTTATGAGATCTACAGGCACTAGATTTGGTTATCAAAAGTTTTAAAGTTCAAGTATATTCAATTTATCTTCAAAAATTGACATGGTTCAGAGCAAGGGCATGAAAGATATTAGTTTTATGAAAACACTCTAAACCTACACAGATCTTGAAGCATTGCTAAAAGAGCTTGAAGCAATGGAATCAATATCCATTCGACTAGAATACTGACTTGAAGGCACATCAAACATCAACACATTGAAGGAGAGAGTGATAAACATTCTCGAAGAGCATGATCTTGATTCCTTTGTGACCATTGTGATTGAAGATCCCACTACAAATGAAAGAAGAAAAAATTATAAGAAGAATCAAGCAAAGGCAAAGAGGATCATATATGACTTCGTGAATGAAAACCTCATGTTGATGGTCACACCACTAAAGAAAACAAAGGGGTTTTTTGACACAATCACAAATATTTATGAGAAGAAGGGCCATACTCAAAATAGGGATTTGAAGAACAAGTTTCACAACATGAATATGGAAAGAGATGATACCATAGCTTCCTTCTTCACAAATATTTCACAGGTGAATGATCAACTTGCAAGCATCAGTGTGGAGACGAATGAGGATGACCTTATTCAAACCACCATCGAAGGAATCCCCTCTTCATGGGATACCTTTATTGTTGCGTTAAATGGAAGATAATAGAATCCCAACTTTGAAAGACTTTGGCATGATTGCATTCAATAAGAAGGTGCATCCATAAAAAAGTTGTGAACACGAAAGAGGAGAATCTTGCTCTCATGGCTAGAACCAAGAAAGGGAGAAATCCATTCGCTCCTAAGAAATTATTATGTGTAGATAAGAAAGAGATCAATAAAGTTTTTTATAAATCAAATTTTTGATGCTTTCATTGTCAAAATCCGGGACACTTTGTACAGGATTGTCATGCGAGGAAAAGAAAAGAAGGAATATTTCATGCTTCCACCCAAAGAGAAAGAGAAAAGGAGGCAGTATTACCTCTTATATGCTTTGTAAATATGTCTCATCATAGGAAAAAATGCATGGCTGATTGATAGTGGTGCTTCAAAGCACATGTTAGGATACAGGGGTGCAATCTCCAACTTAAAAGAGAAACAATATGCATGCATGGTAGAATTGGTAGACAATTCTGCATACTCAATCCAAGGAGTTGGATATACATCCTTCCAAGTGAGTTCAGGAGATGCACTACATGTGGAGGACACTCTTTATGTCACTGGATTAAAAAATAACATACATTCTATTTTCTTCCTTGAAGATAAAGTATTCTGAGTCATCTTCATGGAGAATGAAGCATACTTGTGGCCGAAGAACTAGAACATTGATATTGCTACTGGTATTGGATTTAAAGAAGGAGGACTTTGCAAGGTCCCAAGAAATCATATTTCATCCATGACACATCATACTATCATCCCAATCAAGCTGTTGCATAAGAGGCTTGGTCACCTCCACTTCAGAGCCTACCTTGTTTGCAACGAATGGTGAAAGGTATGCCTAGTTTTTATTATATACATGATACTGTTTGTTGATGTTCTAATTTAGGAAAGAATTTTAAGAATATGTTTCCAAGAATCCATACTAGATCTAAATGCATATTATATTTAGTGCACTCAAATGTGTGTGGCCCATGTCTCCCCCTTCCCTCAGTGGGCATCTATACTATGTTTTATTCATTGGTGATTTCTCTCGTAAGGCTTGGATTTACTTCATGAAATCCAAAAGTGAAACCTTTAGTAAATTCCAAGAATATAAATCCTTAGTTGAGAATTAGACATCTAGTCATATTTGTGCCCTAAGGTTTGATAATGTTGGATAATTTGAATCAAATGCTTTCAATGATTTGTGTAGTCATGTAGGATATGTAGACAATTAATAGTTCCTCACAACCCATATGTTACAGAGAGAAACTTACTATGTCTTGGGGGTACCACAATAGACAGTATGAATCCATAAATCAATATTTCCCAATACACAAGAGCAGTAAGAAAATCTAAGAAACTTCCTATGGCTTGGGGGTACCACAACATATAGTATGACACTAGAAATCAATCTTTCCCAATACACAAGAGCAGTAAGCAAATATAACACTAAGGGAAATAGGACCATACCTTGTTCCAGATGGTTGAAGTAGATCCCTATTAAGGTTTTCCAATGCAATTACAATTATAATTTTCTCTCAACAATAGAAAACAAAGAAATCATGATGTATATAGGCATGTTAGAAATACTCTAGCATATATAGTTAATCATGTACAAGAAATCAAATGCATCCATGGGTTCAATATTAATTTTCAAAATGCAAATGAATTGGACAGGAAAAGATATTTCTATTAATAAATAAAAGATACAATAGTGACAAACTTTGTTGGCACTTCTGTGAACTGGAGAAACCGAGTCCTCCACCACTTCAATCCTCCATCTCTCGATATAAATATCACAAAGCAAAGGCAAGATTGGAAAGAACACTATGTGCTCCAAGGGACAAAGGGATGCAAAATTAAGTATAAGCAAAGCTAAGGCAACAATGGACTATAGTTTCCTTACTCTTCAATTTCTCATCCTTCAATGTATCCAAGGGGTTCCTTATATAAAACTCCAAAGAGGTAATGGAGGGTCGAATCCAAGCATACCCAAGGCATTTGGAAGGCCAAGATTCAAGTTATTCAGACTCAAATGATGACGACTCTAAAAATATTTGTCATTTTGCACACACCCTGATGTACATGGGTTTGAGGTCAAAATATGCGTATACACGTGGGTATTGCTTTAAAAGTCACGTATATGTATAAACATGCAAATTTTGGGGTTGATATTGGAACATTAAAGCATAATATAAGTCCTTGGGGTCCAAAGAATTTGCAGAGGGACAAGGAAGGTCGTAAATGTGTGATCTACCTGGTGTGGTAAAATTAGCAATAACAGATGCCCCCTAATGTGTGAGGTCAGAGGGGTAACATGATGGTAGAAATACGTTATAAAATCCATCCCATAAGTGGAGTAATGAATACCTGGTGGAAGAACTAGCCACTCGTCATTTTAATATAATAATCAATCTCTGCATGTGACTGCAAATACATGTAGCAATATCGGATACATAAGAGTACAATGGCCATAAATAGGCATGATATACAAAGTTTCATGTGTGGTCATAACCACGTACAATATAAAATGGATCAAGATCTCCATAATGGATGAAGATATCTGACATACACTGGAAAAACTTGAATCATGATCATGAGAGCTGAAATCTCATGAATATCGGCACGATCAAGGAGGTAGCATATATGAAATGCCACCAACCTGGAAGGTATTCTACACAAACCGCTACGAGTACATGTCCTAATATGTGAATATATGTGTCGAGGTCAAACATAGTAGTCCATCGTCTGATTACCGGTCATTGATGTATACCATTAACAGACGCGAGATAACCCACTGATAATGAAAATGGGAATCAAGGTACCAAGTGCAATCTAACAAGCGTGAATAGATGTGTTGAGTTTGAACACTTGAAATAATCCATCGATCAGGGGATATTGATGTAATCCCAAAACTCTTGATGCCAAAAAGAACCTACTAGTGATGACTATAGGTCTCAAGGCACTCAAATGACTCTAGGATCCTATTCTAGAATAAATGATTTGATCTCGATGGAATGGAATTTGTTGTAAGGAGGGAATTAAGGCATCCCCCATTAACAAACATGAGGTACTCAGCAACGCTGTATAATGTGGAATAAATCAACAAACAAGATGTGCATGAACCAGTAACAATACCGAGAATGGTTGACATGCAAAGTCAAGATAACTGAGGAATGGCCGACTCAGGATTCAACTTCCTTCGAACAAGAGCATAAGGAAAGTGGTGAATAAAGGTAGGTATCATGGACTCAATATGCAAACTGGGACATCTCTGTGACATAGGAGGCATCAACAGAGGCTCCATGGGGACTAGAAGTGTAACTAGTCGGTGGAGATAAACTCAGATTAATGAGTACAAATCCTAAAGTCAAGATAATAACCTAACCAAAAGATGTGATATACATTGATCTATTCAAAGGCGACATGACTCAACTATTGCTAAAGACAACATCTTTTCCCGTTCCGATTTTTATGTTTTTTTATTTTTTTGGACCTTTTTAGATATTTTGAAAAGCTTGAAAATGAATAAAAGTGCTTTATAGTACATAGCTAGGAGGAAACGAGTTTCAGGGACAGTAAGATAGTTCCAAGCAGTGGAACACACCTATGCTTAATCCAAGGAAACATGTGTATGATAACGACACTCAGGGGAAGGTCTCCTCTCGGTAAAGAGGTGATCAAGCTGCAAAGAATATGTAGAAGGCTCTACTTGGCTATACATGAGACAAGATAGGTCTATATGGTTGATAACTCAAAGTTAGGGAGTCGAAATAAAGCTCAAGAAGGCAAGCAAAACTCATGAAATGCAATTACAATTTGACATATACAATGGATTCACTATGGGGAAAATCCAATATAAAGTTCAAGAGGAGTATGAAGCTCTTGCTCAAGGACATGGCGGGACTAAAAAGGGACTCCCACAACCTAAAGGAGGCAACTCAACATGGAAACCAAATGCAAAAAATGATCTAACTAGGGCACTATTGAAGCCCCAACTGTGTAGGTGGATGATTAGGGTGATTAAGGCTTACAACACATGAAGAAAACCCTGCCAAAGGATTCAAACAATCCCACATAGGTATTGTTCTATCCTCGAGCTGTTTGGTATGGTAATCCCCCATGGATACTTATGTAGCCTCCATTGGCTTATGGATGGATTCGATCCAGAAAGGATCTATTTTCCAGAATGGAAAACAAAGAGCTGAGAAAAATAAAAAGGGAACTTAAACCTAACAAGGAAAAAGAAACTAATCTAAATATAAACTACTCCAAATGGAGATGAATAATCAACAGGTGGACATGAGCTGCGTAAGAATAGACAATTCATCATATTAATAGAAATGTAAATAGAATGAGACTACACTTACTGAGATTACAAATTGTTTAATGACAATTAAACAATAATAAATTAGAATAAAACCATTCAAGATAACCTGCAAGTGCTCAAGTTAGTTGAAAAACTAACTTATAAGCTATGAAACTCTTATTGCTTAAACGTTTGCAGAAATAGATAAAAAGTAGTTCATAAAAGAAATTTCATGAAGTTTTATCGATGTATTAATAATTAACAGAGATAAATCAAAGTTAAATTAACACACTAACCAATTGTAAATGAGCCATAGTACTATATGATCATTTGGAATAAGAGAAGTGAAACTATCAAAAAATTTGATAGATCAAGTACAAAAGATAAGAGTTGCAACACTGTATTATATGAGGAATCCTCTGTAACAAATTACATAAAAGACCTTAGCAAAATATGAAGTGTTGTTCGATCCCTTGTATCAGTCTCCCTTCCAAAATTCAAAAGTTCAAGAGCCCTTGATACATTGAAGATCATTTACTTAAATAATTATTACAAATAATAGAAATTCCCCCTAAAAAGGATCCAAAAACTAAACAAAGCTAATATCCTAGAAAATATTTCCACACTCTCCAAATTCATAGCAGCTCCTCGATATCAGGATAAGTGGCTGATTTTATGCCTAATTGAGCATTACATCTACAATCCCTGACCTCACTCTTAGCCAACTTATGCTAAATTCGAATGTAAACATGGATCTTACTTTGCACTGCGACTAGTTGTTTTATTAACTACTCCATATCATGTATGATGATGTGGTCCAATTCCTTGATTTTCTCCTCCTGGCCATCCCTTCGTTTCTCAACTTTCTTGATCATTAGTCCTGGTGGACATGCCTTCTCAATGAGCGCCATGGTAGGAAAAGATAAGTCACTCATGATATGATCCACTGCATACCACCTCCTACCGTAGATATCCTGAGCTTTCTTTATGGTATCGGCCACTGTATCATCCAAGTATTCCCATGCTCTTAGAATAGTTCTGACTCTTTTAAACTAAAAAGGGGTGAGGAGAGTGATATTATCAGGTCTCTCCTTCATGTACCTTTGCCAATCAGCTACTTCATCATAATCTTTTGAGGCTTGCTGTCTTTTCTCAATTAGGTCCTCCAAATCCATGGACATCTTGTCAAACAATGTATGAGTCTCAAATATATCAACGAGAGTTCCAAACAACTCACATACCAAATAAAAATGTTCCCTGTTGGTTCTGATAGCAACCTTAAACTCTTCTTGGGAAAACCTGGAAAATGAAGATGAAGCTGCGCTTGCAGTTGCATCTTCATTTTGCCTCTCTTATGCTACAATATTTTGAACAAGAGTAGCATTATCATTCTTTTATTTCTACAACTCTTCACTGAGAGAAAGATTCTTCAATTGGAGTTCATCCTGTTTGTCCTCATGTTGTTTCTTGAGTTTCTCTAGTGCTTCTTTCAAACTGATAATTTCTTCCTTTTGCTTATCAAACTCTCTGTTTAGAGAGTAGACAACATCCATATTGTCACCTGTGAATGCACCTAGGACAAAAGTTGCATCTATAGCATAAGCTTGTGGATCACTATATTGTGGTGTCCATAGAAATTCATTCACCATTGACATATCCATATCGTTCTGATCTCTTCCCCTCTTCTTGCCCCATCTTACCATAGATTTCTCAGCTTTACTATATCTATATTCACCCAAGGACACCACAAAGTCTTGATTGAACTCATCTCTGACTTCAGCAATAGGAGGTATGCTGATGCCTGTGGAGATCAAAGATGAAGTTTGAGTTGTGGTTTGAGAAGGTATATCGAAGGTGATATGAGAAGTAGCAGGAGAGGAAGTAACATTATGGGCAAGAGTGACTTCAGGAACTGAAGAAACGTTAGGAATAGAAGCTTATGCAGTAGGAATTTGCACAGTAGTAGCCTTAAGAAATGATGATGGTGACATTATTACAAATTTTTCATACATAGGGGATGAAACTGAGCTAATTGAAGGAATATGCATAGGGATTTTAAAAACTAGAGTCTCAATAGATGAAGGAATAGGTTCAACCATAAGAATAGGTGTGATTGACTCAGGCAAACAAGTGGCATTACAGTAGAGTTCTATCATAAAAGGTGTTGCAACAGAACCATCATAAAATGATGACAAAGCCCTTATTGAAGAAAGAAGTATTGTGGAAGAAGAGGGAGCAAACTGACATGGTTGAGATTGAGGAAGAGGGGATAGTACATTACCATTGGTACCATTAGTGAGATCTTGGAAATCATTACCAGTCTCAATAGAAATAGGCACAGGAAAAATTCTTCCCTCCTCTTCCTCTAAATTAGTCAGATCAATAGTAGGAATAGAACTAGAAAACTCTGTCTTCTTTAAAGAATTGTCCTCCACCTGAGTTTGTTTAGGTAGAGTCTTTTCAATCACATTTGTTACCACTTCAGAAATTTCAGGTGACTAAGATGTTGCAAATTCTTGTGTATCTAAGGATGAATTCATTCTATTTAGCTTTTTCTTTATTTGCTCTAAATTCTGAAAATACTCTTTAACTTGTTGTTCCACAGATTTCTGGGGGATTTCTCCCATGGGATATTTCCCTTTGTCCAAGCCTGAGTTGGTTTCCACAGATGTATTTTTGGATGGTAGATATTCTTTTGTTGCGGCTCAAACTTCTTTATCTTCTCTATCCTTTGCCATCCTTTCCAGGATGTCCAACTCCATCGACCTGTAATGCTTTACCCTGTCCTTGATATCCTTCTAATACTGCAGGATATGGATTTTTTCCTCTTTGTTCTTGTTAACCCGAAAAATCCCTCACTCAGATCTACATGGCCTACACCATTCAAGGACACCCATGATCAACCGTCGTATCACTCCATTAGACCCCCACACCCTCAAAAAGGATTAAGAATGAAGAAAAGGGCTTAAAACCCCCAAAAAGGAGCCTAAATAACTCTCCTAGGGGCTAAAGCCTCCAAAAAGGGGCTAAAACCCCTCAAAGGAGCCTAAAAGACTAAAATGAGTTAAAGTTAGGGCGGTAGGGGCTAAAAGCCCAAAAAAAGGGGCTAAATCCCTTACCAAGGGCTTAAAACCCTAGAAGTCCCCAAGAAAGCTATAAAAGGAGGGGTGGGGGTCAGTCTCAAACAACTCCTCTCTTGCATACTGTTATACTTCCCATGGATGCCTTGAGACCTATTTGCCTCTCAAGCCACCCACATCCCCCTCTCTTCGACTCACATTTCCTATTGACCCATAGCTATTCCTCCATTACTGAGTGAGATAGAGAGGTGCTTCCTTCCAGCCAGGGCATGGTGGCCCATTTCAGCAAAGCAGAGGTATAATCTTGTTTTGTTTATGCATTTTTCTTTGATAGCTTAGTTGCTTTCTATCCATTCCATTTTATTTCTATATTTTCCACATGAAAGAACCTACCCTTCTATCCTATAAATAGAAGGGAGCCATTCCTGCCCCAGTAGCAAGGAGAAATCTCTGCTACAGAATTGGCGACCATACCAGGTCAATCCCATCGGATCCTTGGTTCAGTTTTTTCAAATTTAATTTTTTTTCAGTTTATGCCCTGGTTTTAGAAATTTCTTGTCAAATCTAGATTAGATCTAGTTTATTTCTAGTTTTTATTACCGCCGAAGCCTCTGCAAGGAAAATCTAAGTCAGTTTGGCCACAGTATAGGTTATTATCGACCAGATCTGACTCAGGATCAGAAAAACCCCAAATATGGGGTAGGTCGCACTTATCGGGCCTGAACAGTGGATGAGGTTGCTCTTTTAGGACTCACAGGCATGACTAGGTTTCCATTTTCCCCTGAAAGGGGCAACTTCACTCAGACAGGAATATCGCTTCTGTCTGTGAAATCTGTGCAACCCCCTCACCCATTTCTGAAAAATTTTCACGACCCCCTCGCTGAAATTAACCCGAAACGTGCGGCCTATCAATCAGTACTTAATTTTCAATTTAACATGGACTGTCAGTGTGGCTCAGCCGCCTCTGTCCAAGCACAGTAGTTTAATTTTGTGTTTTTGTTTCTGTTTACTATAATTGCATCAACAAACAAAGTGTAAATTCAAAATAAAATTTAATGGCTTAATTAATGAATGTAGCTTAATTACAATTGACATAAAATTAACAGTCTTGCTTAACCTTTCTCCTCTACCCAGTCATCACCCTTCTGGGTATTTTGAGATACGACGAAAGGCATAGCTCGTATAGTCCTAGGCCCTTCACTGAATATTGTTCTAAACCATTAAAAATGGATGACATAGAAGGTAGAGGGGGTAGAGAAGGAGGGATTCTCACGACGCTAAGCATCCTCCCTATTGACCAACCTTGCATCTAGGAGGTGACCTGTGGATCTATGGATGGGCCTAGTCCCATTGTGTTGAGAGCCCAACACCTTCTCTTGGTCTAAGAGGAATATAGGTGTAAGGTAGTCACCTAGTTAGGCTTTCACATTCAGGGTTAAAAATGTATCTATTTACAAATTTCTGATTATTCATTGCTTGCATAACAATGATATGAACTCTACCACAATATGATGAATTCATAAACCATTTGCATCCACCTGATACCAGAAAGACAGAAAAACAAATACACCATACCAAGTAATCAACCCAACTCAATTCATGACGCTGAGAGAGCCTTACAATTTATCAATATACACTAAGTTCAAACAAATCTGCAGTCTTTGAGGACATAAGTCCCTGAATTCTTCAACCATGGGAAGTACTTGGGATCAACCTAGAAACTCATTGTGAGGAGTACCATGGGAACCCCAAATTAGATGGCCGCTGAGAGGAATTTCCAAGTGAAACGGGCAATGAACCCCACCGATTGAGTAGAAACGCCCGTGAGGAAAAATCCAAGCACTGTCTTCTGGCAGTCTTGGTGGCCGAGTGACCACCTACAGCCAATAGGAAGCCATTGAAACCGGGTTCCAAACACCATTCCCATCAATTTGATAAAAATCTAACACAATTTATCCCCCACACTCTTTCTCATGCCTAAGAGGCGAACCACCACCATTTGGGACATTAAACCGACACCGTCGAAACTATTCTCAGAGATCTCCCACACCATTAGAAGGCCACACAACCTTTGATTCAGATTCAGACCCATATCAGTCTAAACCAGATCTGCATACTGCACCATCAAGTCTGTAGCTAGGGTTTTCACCCTAGCTTGTGCTGATGAGCACCTACTAAGGAATCTGGAATCCTTAGTAGCAGTTCGATTAAACTAAAAATAAACTGGAAAATAAAAAGCTAAGCTAAGACAGTAAAAGTAAATGACAGGAAGTAAAAATGACAAGAAGATGTATAAAAAATGCTTTGTATTTGTATTACCTCCAATGTGGATGTTGGGTGGAGTCCGTTGCGCTGGTCCGATGTCGGTGGCTCCGAGCTCCGAGCTGGTCCTTCTCCTTCTCCGATGGTGGAAAATAGGCCAAAAGGGGTCT